>JAADWT010001141.1:0-10789 GCA_023336285.1 Pythium grandisporangium
CCCCCCCCCCCCCCCCCCGAACGGTTTTGTGAAGAACTAACTACTCGTGACATCAATATGTGGTCTTTCGTCGGCTACTTCGTTTGGGTCGCACAACGAGACACGGCCATGACCGTTGTACTTGTCGCCGTGGCTTATCTACTTGCCCAACGCTCAAGAGAGAGAGCGTCGCGTGGTTTACATAATCTTCCTCGGCCAAAGTCCACACTGCCTCTCATTGGGAACACGCTGGACCTAGTCAAGACACAACGCGACTGTCTTCATGACTGGCTACTGAAGGAGTGTCTACAGCATCAGGGTCGACCTTGGCTACTCACCGCAATTGGGGGTGCACCCGCCGTGGTGTTGAGTACGGAAGCGCACTTCGAAGATGTGCTCAAGACGCAATTTGATATTTTTGTTAAGGGCCACACTGGTTCAGTGTTGTTGCGCGATCTCTTCGGTGACGGAATCTTCGCTGTGGATGGAGAGAAGTGGTTTACTCAGCGAAAAACCGCGAGCCATTTGTTTACTCACAGAATGATGCGAGACAGGATGGAAACTGTGATAATGGAAGACACTGAAGTGGTGTGTCAGCTGTTGAAGGGTATATCTCGTGATGGTGGCCACATCGAACTCAATCATCTCATGGATGCCTTAACAACGGAGGTATTTACTCGTATCGGTTTCGGTGTACGACTTGGCTGCCTCGATGGAGATATGGTCGAGCCTGAGTTCTTTAAGGCCTTCACAAGGTGTGCAATACATCTGCATCAGCGCGCGCAACAACCTCTTTGGTTCTGGCAGATCAAGAAATACTTGAAGATCGGAAAAGAGCAGCAATTCACAAAGGATATTGAGTTGGTGAACAGTACCGTTTACGATATTATTAGTGCGAGCATGGCTCGCCATACACGAGCGAAGGTGGACCACGAAGAGGCACAGAAGGACTTGATATCACTCTTCCTGTCTCAAGCAGATGCTGCCTCAACTGCAACGAAGGAAGAACCAAGCCCTCAGTTCATCCGTGACATGGCGTTAAGTTTCATAGCGGCGGGGCGAGCAACAACTGCCCAGACCTTGGTATGGTTTCTGGTTATGGTGAATCGATACCCGCATGTGCATGCGAAGCTATACGAAGAGATTAAACGGGAATTGCCGCAACTCGTCAATGGAACCCAAAACGTTCCAGGTATGGAAGATATTCAGAAACTCGTGTACCTGGAGGCGGCGCTAAAAGAAAGCTTGCGGTTGAACCCACCTGCACCAATGAATGTGCGTACTGCGAACGCCGACACTACACTCGGTGATGGTACCTACCTCCCTGCCGGAACGCGTGTGATCCTTCCAACGTATGCAACTGCAAGACTACCCTGGCTGTGGGGAGATGACGCAGCGGAATTCAAGCCAGAACGATGGATTGACGCTACTACGGGCAAGCTGAAACAAATGTCACCTTACAAATACTTGGTGTTCCACGCTGGACCTCGCACCTGTCTAGGTGTAAACCTTGCCATCATGGAACTCAAGATTGTCCTTGGTGCCATACTGTCCAAATTCAAAATAGCAACAATTCGTGATCCCGATGAGGTTGATTACGATATATCGCTTTCTCTTCCAGTGAAAGGCGATGTATTTGCCACTGTGCGTGATATCTCGGCATCTTTTCCACATCAACGAGATGAGAAGACTGATGAATCCCAAGCATCTCCACCGAGTGCATAGTTGCCCGGCCATTCGAGTACCTGAGCTTGCGTTGCGGTCCACCTGCATGTGTCTTGATACTTGTGATACGTGTTTGTTTCCATACCAGCACTTAGCGCTTCATTCTGCTTACTGGTTTCATCTCACCACATAAAACGCGCCGTCGAGCCGTCAACCCAGGTGTACGGTCGATACAAGAAAGCGTACATAGTAAAGATGTTGACTACTGAATACACTATCACGGTCACAACGATGGCCGACGATGGTTGCTGCGAAAACCAGATATAATGAGTGATACACAATAAAAAAGCAAAAAAAAAAAAATATCCGCGGATAGAACGACATAATCGACATACCTTGGGTGTGTGAAGGTGGAGTATCACAAATGGGATGAGATAATAACGTGGCCTGAGGAAGGAAGCGTGAGTGTGTTTAGCTTCACAGTCAAACAACCAAATTAGCAAAGCTGCACTTACTCGACCAACGGCGACGGTACCAGCACGAGCACTACAGCGACAACGAAGACAAGAAGCCACAGCGGAGTGCGTGTTTGCCCTATCATGGAAGGTTCAAAAACTATAGTCAATCCAACCTCGCTGTGATAGTTTTATATGATTTTTTCAGAATAATCACTTACGTAGTTCCTTCCAGCATCCCCATCCTTGGAATAGGTAGAAGATTGACGGCGCAAACTTGGCCAGCGGATGCTTCAGAAAGAACTTGCGCCAGATGTAGAATGTGTAATGGCGATTATCCGCGAGCATAAACTTGTGTACGGGGCTGAACTTGTAGATGTTTAGCAGTAACATGGTGACCGTCACGAAGAGAAAAATCACGCCAGAAGCAGTCCTTGTCTTGCGTCGAATGGAAGTAAAACACTCATGAACCGCACGCGGCGCGAATAGTCCTGGACCAAATCCCGTAGAAACGACAAATATGAAGTAGAGAACTTGGGCTCCGTGGAATCCAGCTTCGTGATTTGACTTGTCGCCTGGCATGCAGAATAAAGAAAATATTTGTGAACATGCTAGCCATTCCTCGCGGCAAGTATGCAGAACATTCGAATATCTCGTCATGACGCACCCACAACGATTCCTCTGTTCATGATCACGAAAATGCCAAACGATGCCACGATGAGGAGAAAGGGCCAAGTAGCCTCCACTAATGGTATCACATTGGAAAATAAAGCTCTGATGAAGCGGAAGATGATCTGGAAACCACTGGAGTGACAAGTAACCCAGCGGGGATGCATTTCATCGCGATTGAGAGAATGATACTTGGCGGGTAAACGTAGATCCAAGTGATGATGGAGTAGAAAAGGAAACACTTACGAATTTCGAACCAGCGAGGTGTCACACTTCCTAGCATCTTCTTTTGACAGTCTACAAAGTCATAGCTTGTTATTAGATGCGCTGACACTTAGTACAGAAAACATGGGAGAAGTTATCACGTACCCATAAATGATCATTCCATCAGTGCGTTCAACAAGGCGAACAACAATAGTCCCGGCCACGAACAGAACCCAAATGATATTGGTTTGCCGCATGCTGACCGCTACGACGCCCGCCTAAGCAATTCATTCGGCACATAGGCGAATACAATAAACGATCTGTCCGAAATCGAATATTGTTGCCTATAACATGGGCCATCACAATGCATTTACAGCACATACCATCGCACTGCCAATGAAGGCCAATGGAGAAACACGGCCAGTGAGGAGACTAACGCGCTGCGCAAGAAAGTACATTAGCAGCACGAAGAACAGCGCCCCACTGTCCGTGTAAAACAAGAACGTGAAGAAAAACTGGATAGGGAATAAAATGATCAAGCTTGCGTGAATCACATAGTTGGAATCTGTCGGCTAAATACAGTCCTGGTAGTTAGTCTACATACGAAATGCCTTGTGACCCCCACACTCATGCATACATATATGATCCATAGGACTCACCACGAGAAGTCGCCGCAGCTGCATAATGAGCCACGCGTTACCCGTTGCAAACAATACGTTCACACTTCGAAGAACGGCTGTAGAGCAAAACGATACCCCCGCTTTACTGCCAGCGATTAAATCAACTGCACGCGCATACACGACAGCAGCTGCGTACAACCCGGGGAACGTCGTAATCTTTGGGTCCCATTCGTCTTCAACCATAATGCAGAAGCGAGTCGATCCAATCCAATCCAATCCAACCCCACCCAACAACAGCAACAGCAACTGCGGTTACTCAAACCTTCACGCTGCGCAAAACCCTTGACGATAGAAAGGAAGGAGATGCCAGCAGCTACGTACGAAAGCGTCCATGGCAATATTTCTGTGCTTGTGGCACATGGAAAATTTCATCCTGTTGACAACAAACAACAGGGGATCAGTCAGTACTTTTCGCTACGGCTGCATATTTCCAAGCTCACATGGTGCAAGAAGGTGGCAGGTGACACGTACCATGTAGGGCGCGTCCGCGACTTGGTTGACGTGGTAGTGGATCATGCTGTAGACCCCCGCCACCACAGCTGCCGCCGCCAGCGCCGCATCCATCGCGCCCATTATTGCGCGTGTCACTCGCTACAGTAACTTATTGCCGTTTTGCCCAACGATGAATGAGTACGTCAAACATGGGATCGCAAGGGACACTGAGCGTTTCCCGTCCCTCGTGTTGGGCACGGCGCTTGCCAATACCAATACCCTGAAATCATTGATAGTTTCATGATAGCATCAATTATCAAATTTACCACTGTATATACGAATACCCTGCGACAGCAGGATTATGGAACAAAGGAGGGCGGCCTTCCCACACCTGAAACGAACAGGACGGCCTGCTCTACTGTTATCAGTGCATTCATTCGGCTGGAGCGGCAGCAGAGTACGTGCTAAGCCATAACGAAGTGGTCATTCCTCAAAGGCTGGGCCGACCAAAGCAGAGGTGACCATGGCGGCGTCTCCGCAACAGGTGCGACCGATCACGACCAGCGCGGAGCTCTACTCGCTGTCTCCGCGTGGGGCGAGCCTGCGCGCGAGTGTTGACCGCCGTCACAGCATGGCCAACTTTAGGGAACGGCGCACTTCATCCATGGTGGCGAAGACCAGTCGATCCCTCGGGCGCACGAAGACTCTAGTGATTCATGACAACCGTGGCCATGACGGCAATTGTGTTGGCACTGTGAATGCTCTGGTGACTCCAACGGGACGGGCATTCTCGATGCGTGACGACGGCCGGAAGACGACGCTATTCCCATCGAGCAAGCGCAATGGTGATGATGGGCCTTCGCGTATTGTTCACGCCCACGATCAAGAGATTACACACGGAAACGCCGGTGCTTGTGCCCATTTGGTGACGCCATCGCGTAGTGAGGAAGACGGAATGGATCTGCCTAGTAGGACGCAGGATGACATGCAGCACCGTCTGTACCAAAGCAGCCGCGATCAGCCAGTAACCAACAACAAGGCGCCCAACACGTCGTTGAATAACTCCATCAGTGACCATACGGGGGGTCATAGAGGAGCGGGTGGGGGTGGCGGAGATGATCGCAGAGGTGGGAACCGGGACACGCACTGGAATGATAACTACTCGGATATTGGATGCGGAAACAATTCGGGTATTAGTGGCGGCGCAAGTGGCGGCGCAAGTGGCGGCGGTGGTGGCGGCGACGGTGGCAGTAGCGGTGATGACGGGGATGACTCTGGCTCCAACCACTCGGGTGATGATGATTCATTACCGTCGACTGAGCGAGAAAGCCAAGACACGCGGATCATGTTTCATGGGCGCGAGGTATACGCAGATGACCTGATTGGCTTGCGTGTCGCCAAGTCTTTTGTTGGCCACGGTCGTTTCCTTGGCCAAGTGATCAAGTTTGACGAACCCACCACATTGTACACGGTCGTGTACGCCGATGGGGACGCGGAAGAGCTGAGTGTGGAAGAAACCATCGAGATTCTGATTGAAGATGAGATTGAACGGATTGACCCATCGGTCCCGCCCATCACTGCTCCAACCGGTCCGGCGTTTTCGTTGTCCCCTCCGGACAGCCCCGTTGGTCGCAATGTATCGCCTGGGCCAGTATCGACACCAACGGTATCCTCTGCTGGGTCCGTCTCGACGACCTCGGCCCAAGTGATGCCTCCTGCTGCACCTCAGGTCCCACCATCATCTCAACTAGCGCGTCGCACCGCTCTCAACATGAGTGACCGTGAAGTGCAATTTGTGACTGGTTTATTTGAAAATCATGCCCTCCCCACTCTTCTGCGTCGAGGCTGGCGAGTTCAGAGCAACGCTGCGGGAACGGGAAAGCGTTATTTCGCACCACCTGGCAACTTTCGTGGTGGTGGCCAGGTATTCACGGCGGCCCTGGATGTAGTGGAGCTAATCGCATCCGACAACGAGATGTTGAGTGTATGCTTCCCGTCCAACGTGCATTCAGCCATTTTATCGCTGTTTCGTGACGTCGGACCGCCAAGAAAACGTTCATCAGGTGGTAGCACAGGCGGAAACGAGAATGACCCGAAGCGAGGTCGTATTGACGCGTACGAGCGCGGAAGTGGGTCGGTCTCCATGGTAGGAGTTGGTGGAAGACTCAGCGGGGGGTACGGTGGCGCAGGCGAGCCACCTAGTGCTATGATTGGTCGGGGTCCTAGCCCACATCAGCGATCGGATTTGCCACGATCGTATCGACCAGATGAGATCGAGCGCCAACGTGACCGGATTCATGACTTGGAACTGGATCGAGAACGTATCCACGAAAGTGAGCGCCATCTATATAACTCGGCGCGTATCCCAACGTCCTCTGAACATTACCTGTCTTCTCGCTCCACTCGAATGGCCGGTATGCCAGATTCCAGAATGGTCACACGTGGCGATCCTTCTCTGGAATACAGACGCGGACGTTTAGGTGACGAGCATCGTGGGCACCCAAATCTAGCGCGACAGGTGTCGGGAGATGGAGGCAGTGCAGCATCACGCTGGGCTGGTGCTCTCACTGCTGGGATTCAAAGTGACTATACGCGCCCCATTGGACACAGTGCTGAGTGGCATGACCGCAGTGATTCGCGTGGGCCGTCCGGACAACCAGGATATCCACCAAACCGGGCGATAGACCGAAACCAATCAAGTCAAGGAGAACAATATAGTAACGGTCTCCTACGCAATCCGGGACCGCGGAGCACTGACATGCGAGGTGAACCACGTGGCCCTCCAAATGGTAACACAGATCCGTCATCGCATGAATATCGTTATCGTGAGTCAACTGGAAATTATAGTCCAGGTGCCGATTCCTTTCAGCGTCGATACCCACAAAACAAGGAGACAACCGCTGAGCACCAGGTTCCTAGTAGAAATATACCATCCCCTCACGATATGCAAGAGCGGCGCCAATACGGGCGATCATCGAGCAGAGAAGCTGTATCAGACGCTCCACCTTCGCGGATCCCGCGTGGCAGTGCATTCTCTATGTCGGATGTTGATCGGAACTCGCGACCAAGTGCGCTAAGAGGTAGCTACGAGCGTGGGGGGCAAGACCGTTCGTCATCGCCAAATGATTCCAGGGTCACTAATCCAGCATATCCATCCTCTTACACTCGTCATCAGCGCTCACCATCGAACGACAGTCACTACAGCGGCGACACAACGGGATCCCGAGCCGAAGCACGTTCAGGAAGCACACCGAACCCGGCAGATGATGCTGGGACGGTGTAATCAACGGCGGCAGTACTAGCGACGCTCTCGACAAAAGTACGAAAGAAACAAATTATCCAGATTGCACAATTTAACATTTGAAAGTACTAACGTGAATGGGATATATTTGTGTGTATATTCGTTGTCATCGGGTGACCAGTCAAACTGAAATGATTTATAAGGTTTTATCTGCCTGCGATCCGCGACAAAGGAACCGTTCATTTCACAACTGCACCACAGACGTTGGACGACCGAAGGTCTCGCGTACTACAGTAGGCGAAATCCTATTTTTTAGTCAGTCCGTCCGAAGCCATTCGAGCAGCCAGTGCATGAACGTGATAGAATTCGAGATTACGATGTTTCTCTTCGTGGATTCCACATTCGCGAATCTCTTGAAGCCACTGTACGATTTCAGCTGGGTCCTTGAATTTCCATTCACGAAGCAGCTTGATGCATGCTGTCAACCGATCGGAAAACAGTGATTTGCCATATTGAGCGAAGTATCTCTTTTGAAGCTTATTCAGCTGGAAGATAACTCGTGCATGAATCTCGGTAAAGTAATGGGCTGTGGAGGCTCCTCCATTGACTTTCTTCTGGGGATGCTCTTCGATTGCCCGAACGACTGTGCTCAGATCGTTCAGCCACGTAGGAGTAACAGCTTCCTCATGCAAGCGATTAACATCCAATTGAGACCGCATCAACACGCGGCTCCGATAGTGCGCCATGCGCGCAAATTCTTCAATCTGACTCAAGTCAAGATCCGCAGCACCTGGTATTCGACCAGCTTCTTGTTCGAATTTCTTGTTGGCATCCGAAACATCAGGGAAAGAATAAATATCGAGAAGTGTCGGAGCGAAAGAAGAGACGGAGAGTTCATTTTGGAATTGAATGGCTGCACGATCATTGTCATCTTGATGGTCGGCGATGTTGTTTTGTTGAATTGTATCTAGCGTCGGCTTCTGTCTCATGTGTCTAAAGCATAGCAGTGATGAAGTAAGAAATGGTGTACTTAGCTGTCCTGCAACCCAAATATCGTCATACACTGGTTGGAATACAGTTTACCTCACTGTGTTGATTTTCCGGCGTGTAGGGGAATTTTCCATTTGTTTTTTTGAGGCGTAGCGACTAATAGACTTGTTTCTCATCAGGAAAGTACTTAAATTTTCATGTCGGTCGATTGAATCGGTACGTTCCGCAGTGAAAGTGCTCAGAGGAGTTTGTGAAACACTTCCACGAAACGATGCATTTCTCGGTTTTGTTATCGGATGACCGTCTTCCTTTTGCAACGATGATAGCGATTTGACTTTGGTGGTCTTTTTCTGGGTCCCGGGGTTCCCTTTCTTCTGGACAGCATGCGCTTGGAGTGATCGCGAACGGAATCGCCGCCATGCTCGAGAAATTCGGTCGATCGCCGCATCTTCCCCACTGAATAGATTTGAATAGATGGATGGGAAGTTCTCAAAGTATATCGCTCGGACTGGAGCATAGTAAGGGTCATGAAGACGCTCTTCTATCGTATGGCAGTCCAGCCACTCACTGATTTCGTCGGCAAGGTTGAATGCAACCTGCTGTTTGGAAAACAGACAATCCACATGAGGTACTGTCACCTCAAGCACAGCAGCGAGTTGTATATAGATTGTCTGGAGCTGGTTGCGATATGTCTCGGTCGAGTAAAAAAACGTATCGGGTCCAACAAGTCGAAGAGCTTGGTCACTAGCATCCATTGCAAAAACAAAATCCATTTGCTTTGCACACTTGCCCGCCAGCAGCCGCCAACTGGTGCAGAGTTCAAAACGGTTTCTGCATTCACCACGGAAGCATTTCTTGTTCCAGAAAGCCGCCAATCGTTCACAGCCCTTCATTTTGTACACGCACACCTAGAGTCCAATAGTACACGCACCGATTAGGACAAACTCAATTTCCTCTTGGAAACATTTGAAAGGCACGGTGCGTACGATAATCAACTGAGCATCATTCACTGTATATGGTGGCGGCATGTTTCGATAGATTTCCTGTTCGGCAAGTGACGAACAAATGTTGGGCAACAAATACAACATCCAGATTATAAAGTATTTATGCAGAGAATTCTCAGGTTGTTCGTACCAATAAGCAGCTCAAGCAGGCATCAAAATGCAGGGTAAGTCGGAGAACTTGGGCACATAAAAGAAGGCATTGTCGGTAGGCAAGGCTGTTGATATTGGCGATGGCTACGACATTTATCAGTTCGTTGAGAGCCGTAGAGTATTTCCCTGTTTTGATGCACTCACTGGCATATCGTGTGAACGGGATTGTCAGATTGCGGGTACAACGTTGAACCTCGACCGTAAAGTGATGTGCGTACCGAGCGATTTCAAACGCAGCATTACTGCTTCGATCGTTATTTTCACGGGTGTTCGTTGCTTTCAGTTGATACGCTTGATGATCGCTACTGTACTCGGGGCCGTGACCATCGCTGGTATCGTTGTTTATCGCACCGCTGCAACCGGTAGACATGGAATCAACTACTACGGCGTTTCCTATCCGCTTAATAACAGCGTCATTTACCCTGCTGGAAATCTGGTCGCGATCGTGGTGTTCTGCATCGCAATAAGCCTCACGATGTACGCCTTCATCAACGCCGTACGGTTCCATCTTGAAAACTCGTCACTCATAAATAGACCTAGTGTTGGGTGGACACACCGCTCTACACACTATTGAATGCACCCAGTAGGTGTAGTACATAGTACATGTATCTCTATTATCAAAGACTAAAAAGACTACAAGTGGGGCCCTCTATCTTTATACACCACTGCTTCTACGTGGCGGATACGCGAGCCACGCGCAAACACCAGTTGGAACGACTATATTGCGTCTCTAGGACGCGGAGCCCGGGAACCTGCGCTACAAGTTCCTCCAACTCTCCCTTGCGATACACGTGGCAATATCTTTGATAGACAACCCACCTTTTGGCCTTGTCCACTCTAGCATGATCGGAGCCTGGGTCGTCACTCTTTGCATACTTTTCTTGCAGTTTCCACTCGACCATAACATCCTGCTCCTCAAACTGCCGCTTGGATGATGGATCTTGTTCAAAAGCCCAAGCTACAATGAAGACTTCACCCCCGACCTTTACAATACGAGCTAACTCTCTGGGGACAATTGTATATATACGCACACACACACACACACACACACACACAGCAATCCACGCCGGATCATACATCATTAAACGGTCATCAAGCGCGCTACAGTTATCATGCCAGCGGCGGATTCCTTCAAGGTTCCTACCGTATCAACACGATGCGACGGTCCACGGTTGAGATGTGATGCAGCACGGCGATGGATATTGCGGCATCGAAGGCGCCAGAGCGTAGCGGTAGCTTGAGGGCATCACAACCAAACAAATTGAGAGACCTAGCGCCGCGCCATTTTACATATCAGTGCTCACTCTGCAACGGCAATGC
>JAADWT010001142.1:0-10771 GCA_023336285.1 Pythium grandisporangium
GGGGGAAGCTAGTCGTCGGAACATACCTGAGGTATTCAGCATTAAATAGCTCGTGGTTGCATTGTGTGTGCACGAAATGGCACACGGGTTCCACCGGGTCGGACGCGTACGATGGTTGACGCTGTACCGGTCGATGCTGCTGCTGATACTCCCGGGGATCGTACTGCCGGAGGTGCAAGCCATGCTGTGGCTGCTGTGGTTGCTGCTGCGGTTGGTGCTGAAGAAGGTGATGGTGCTGACGCTGTTGCTGCTGCTGGTGTTCCTGTTGCTGGCGTGGCGATGGGAACGGTGGGGGCAGTATAAACTGGGGCGAGCCACTGGTTGCCCAGAGCGCTGCCGGTCTCTGCGTCATCGCGTCCCGATTGAAGTGTGCGAGACGTGGAGCGTCCGCCGCCGTCGGTGGTGGTGCTGCTGCGCTGCGGTCGTGGGCGCGCGCCTGCGTCTCATGCGCAGCATCCCACGGATTCATCGAACGTGTTCGCTCCTCCCCCCTCCTCCGCTCCCCTTTCACGAACGAGAATGCGGCTGCTCCCTTCCAACACAGCACCACTGGTGCTGGCGGTTGCTAGCTAGTCAACGGAGCAGATGCACGCACCGAGACCGAAAGGTGGGGCGTCTGTTGGACGTCAAGGCGCGGGTGCGACCACTTTCTCGGCATTCACCGAGAAGCGCAGGAACGCGGGCCGAAGTCTCCACGTAATGCACGCACGCAGGTACACGGCAAAAGACCAAGACACGCCACGATGCGCAATACTAAGATGGTGGGTGTGCTGTGGTCCTCCCTTCTTTCTGTCGCCACCGCCTCCACACCTCCACCTCCTGTCCGTCGTGTCTGGACGTGGACGAAGCGCGCGTGATGATGGCAGCTGGCTGACGGGATCGATCCCTCCCCCTTCTGTACGTACAGTAGACTGTATCGATTCGGTTGATCGATGTGATTTGTTGTTTGGAGTTGATTTGATTTGATTCAATTCGATTCGATTTGGGGCCAGGCCAGGCCAGGCCGGGTCACGGGTGTGCCTGTCTGTTAGACGACCGGCCTGATTGACGGACTGACTGACTGTCTCTGGTGGGTCTTTGGTCTCGATCTGAGTGGGTGGGTCACTCTGTCACGATGGGGGGAGGAGGCGGAGGGGACGGGAGGAGAGGAGGTCGAATTCTCCTCTGTTTCTGGACGCTGAACGCTGGTCGCACTGGTCTCTGGACGCGCGACTCCGGATTCCAGCGTCTTGCGGTCTCTTGAGCCTGCGCTTGCCACCTCCGGACAGCTCCAGACACCACACAGATCACCACTCGCGGCAGTTCCGGATTCCACGCCAAGCCAACGCTTTCTTCCGCTCTCTTGTGTGTGTGTTTGGACAGGTGGGTGTCTCTCTCTTTGTGTGTGTATGTGCGGGGAAGGCTCTGATTTTGGAGCAGCGCGACTCTGGACGGACGTCACATGGGGACTGTACTTTCCGCCCTTGCGAGAGTGGGGAGCCCAACAAGTTCAGGTGGCTCTGTCTGTACTCCGGCTGGTTTTTGGAGTGTCGAAACTGGTTGTCAACGATTGGCACAAATCGGGCCATCGAAATCAGGTGGTGGCGAACGAGAATGTGCATGGTGTGTGCGCATGTATGTGTACTCTAGGAACACCCCACTCAGACTTTCCTGTAGGGTGTTTGCAATCACCAGCCTGATGACTGCACACAGAGAGAGGGAGATAATCCCTGAGATGATCACGGACTACCCCTGATCATCAAGGGTACCCCATGCACAAACTATCCTGTTTGCTGCTTGTGTGTGTGTGTGTGTGTGCGAGAGAGAGAGAGGTCCCAACAAATTCGGTACAGTGTTCGTCTTTCATTAGTTATTGCCAGTGACATTTCTGTGTACAGCTTTGGTTTTGAATGACATAACGCAACTGTGGACTAATAATCGCATAAATCGGATGAACACAGCAAAAGTGACGACATGATAGATGCTATTACAATACAGCTGTAGTGTACCCGTTGCAGTGGGGTCGAGCACCAATACTTCTGATGCGCTTTGATAGCATTTCTCGCGAGCACAATTCGCGCTCATCGTGGACACCATTCTGGAGTACTTTACACGAACTCTGCTGGGCTGCTGGAGCTGTGTCAGTACCGCGACATTGCATCAGTGCACTTCGCCAACTTTATAGTTCATTCCTCAATTTCTGAATGAACTACTCGTCACTGGCAATATTCCCTTACACAAGAACCCTCTTGATATAATTTGGTTGTGTTCGCGCGCAACAAAAGTGGATCATCCACGCACCAAACTGAGCACAGTGGTCCATGCTGCCAAAGTGCACAGCTTATTCAAGAAGAGGGGGTGCACTCTCGTACTTGAAGTGTTCCTCCAAATTGCTTGTGGCCTGTCACGAAAGAGGTTTTAACGGGGGGGGAGATGTGTACCCGCTGTTGTACGTTTTTCGAAAAAAAGTGGATTGACTGTTTGCCCCGACGGAGACGAAAGCGGTGGGTTGCGCCGCGAAGTCCACGGTTGCGGTCCACATCTCACAACTTGTGGACCGTTCGGTACACTGTACAGTACAGTACACACTGCGTATGATTCATCTGTGTGTCCGTCAAAGGCGTCGCATCTTCTTCTGGAGACGGGGTGGTGGTGCGGATCACCGCATTCTGAATCGCAGGACACCCAGTGAGGAAAATAATCCACCTTGTTTTTTTAATATCATAGAGGACTAACTTTTTACTTGCTTCATGCTCTTCAAGAACGGGAAGCAATGATAAGTGACTACTTGAGTACAATACCCATAGCGGCCCAGCTAGGGCACAAACAGACTTCATGCAGGGCATTTGATCACTTTTCCTTCACCGGCTTTATCTGGGCCATTTATTGGTGCTGCTCGCTTCCAGTCACAGGACCGGTGGGTGGGTTCTTTGGTTCTGTAGTTTCTTGCTTCTTGCAGGGGTCAGCTGAGACTGACCTTTGTTTGTTGTTTTGTTACCCAGTCTGAATCCCAGGGGGTTGCGGTTGGGTTCTTGTCTATCAGCGGCATTGGTTGTTGGAATGGTGTTATACTTTGAGGATGACGAGAATCAATTGAGAAGAATGCGCCATGCTCACAGGAAGAAGGTGAGCACGTGGTACAAGTATATTGTGTAGTGCACTGGGTGGTCCTTTGCTTGAATGTTTTGCATTGCGCCCAACCATACTACATATTAACGGTAGGGCGGATTGCATGTCCAGTGAGTTTACAGAAAAACACATAGCAGACGTCCTGCGCGTGTCACCCAACATACCAGTACCACCAGCTACGTCTGGCACCCTCGGCAGCCTCTGGGCGCTGGACACTAGCATGCGTGGCCACGTATCGAGTTGGCCATCATTCTTTCGCTCCCCATTTGTTGGTGGGGCCGCGGTCACTGACGCAATGAGGCAATGAGGGCGGACTGGCCCCCCACCAAAAACAACAACAACAACAAAACACACGCAAACCTCTTCCGCCGTCCAGTGTTGAAGGGCATCACAGTACACTCGAGGATGTCCATATAATTTAGAGTAAGTTACGGTGAATTTAGTTGCGCCTTGAACAGTATATACGACTCGGGCTGATTGGCTGGCCAGCAGGGTTACGTACCCCTGAAACGTAACCCTTTTCGTCCGAGTGTACCCCCCCGTCCATCCATTACATTCACCAGTCAGTCACCCACCACCTTCTCATTGGAAGCGCGTCACCTCGAGCTGACACAGGATGGGGCGTGTGGCCTCCAAGCGCAAGCTCAAGGTATGCGACCCGTTCTTCAAGGGCGCACGCAGCAATGGCAAGAAGGCCAAGGAGTATGACCTGGCGCCTACCTCGTCCAAAAGCTCCAAGAAGCGCAAGCGCAAGCAGATGAGTGACGCGGCGATCGAGGACTACGTGATGCGCATCTCCGAGGTCAAGGATGGCGAGGACCAGCACCACAACGGAGGCAAGAAAAACAGGAAGCGCGGCAAGACGACGAAGCTGGACAACGTGGGCGGCATCCGTGAGGGGGAGACCATGAAAGAGTTTAACAAGCGGATCAACACCGAGGTCAAGCGAGTGATCTACGAGGAATCCAAGAAGACGCGCCGCAAGTCGGAGAAGCGCAAAGAGTGCGTATTATTTGGCGGATATTTTGTTTGTTTTACTTCTTCTTTTCTTTCATCTCGCCTGGTCGATGCCACTTGATCACAGCGTGTGGTATGCCATGGCGAAACCATCTATCTACCAAGCGAGCGCTGCCTGGCCATGAGGTAGATTCTGACGCTATGTCTCTTTTTGATTTTTTGATTTTGATTTTTTTATTTGCGGCAGGTTCCTGAGCAAGAAGAAGGAGAAGGAGCGCACCAAGAAGATGAGCGACCAGCAGCGATACGAGCGCGAGTTTCAGACGTCGGGCACTGTCAAGAGGGACACGTTCGAGGGTGCCGAGAAGGTGCGCTTTGGGGAGCGCGTGGATGCGCCGCCCATCATGCCCAAGCTCTCGGGCATTTTCAAAAAGCGCGCCGAGTCAGCGGCTAGCAAGAGCAAGCAGAAGAGTAATGGCACGAGTAGTGGCAGTGGTAAGCGAACCATTGACTCGGTCAGCGGCTCGGCGAACAAGAAGCCACGTCGTGCGTAAGCGTGTCGATGCTGCATAAATGTATATGTTGAAAGCATGACCAATTCTATTCTCGACACACATCGAGGCACTCGATAAAGAAGAAGAAGAAAAACTTGGGATTGCTCACGTTGCCAGTAGTGATCATTGTCGTCGTGTCTGAACTCCTGCTTGGCGCCACCAGTTGCCATTGCAGCCGTGCCTCCACCTCATACAAAACATAAAAATAATCTCTCGGTTTTCAACATTCACGAGCGGGTCATCCGTCGTCACGGTTCCTTCTTTCAAACGGCTGAAGACCCGCTCTTGACGGCTCACATTGAACACCACTGCCAGAGGAGGAGAGATAGCTGGATCGGCACCCTTCGGGTACCGATATTAAAGGCCATTGAATGAGGAACCAAGCGTGACCGGACCATCATGTAGGGAGTTATCGAATCGCAGCGCGGCATGATGCCCAATCGCGCGTCTGTCGCAAGGGGAGAAGATTTCGCCAACGGACCAGCTTTGGAAGAGAACATGGATGCACAACTTCTTGTCGTTAGGCTGGACCGTCTTATCAAAGTACAAGTGTCTTCTTAAGCTTCACGAAGAGGACATCTCTTCCCAATCTCTGTCGATTACACCTGCTCGCAACAAAGCCTGCGCCTCCTGATCGTGATGCAGCCATTCACGCTTTGTCCACGCCAGAGATAGCGACAACGATACAAGTCATTAACGGGTATTGGTGGATGTATCAGTGCTTGCCAAAGATGGCCTACTACAGCGTGCTCACCTTGGCATCGCGTGCGATCCTCACGGAAAACACCCCTATGATGTTGGCAGATGACAGGTGTGTTGCCTCCTCTCTTCCTGTCACCTGGTACTTGCATCGCTTAACCTCCTCGAACTTTAACCCCTCATTTTCTTTGCGAGCCAGGTGATGTTGGCTCGCATGGCTCCGAGGTAGGGTCCTGAGACCCTCGGTTAATAGCGTAGCTACTATACCTGGCGTATCCATGTACTTGCCACGAACCCGCCCCAGCGCGAAAGAACGAACCACGAAGGCGCGTCGATGGCGTAAATATGATGCATTTATTGTGGAAGCAAACCCCCTGCCTTTGTCTTCTTCTAAAACAAAACCAACAACCTACAGGCACATACATGTTGGACGCGGGATCCCACAGGCAGTGCCCATGACTTGGGTCGAGAGCAAACGAGCGAGGAGATTGTGTGGTCGGGTGCTGGCCACCCAACGATGCTTAATCCTCATCCTTGGCGGTGGTCGTGGCCAGCAGCGGGCCGCGCTGGCGCGGAGACTTACGTAGATCAAACAAACTCAAGTGTTTGCCCCGCTCTTTACGAAGTAACGCGTAGGCGATGGCCAAGGTGACGGCCATCACGATCTACCACACACATACACACAGATAGAAATAGAGACATACCACGATGGACAAGGTGAATACAAAGAGGAACGATGGTCACAAACAACAACAACAACAGCAGCAACGATAGCAGCAACAGCAACACGATGTCCGTACCTCAAAGGTGAGCACGCGAAGCACGGGGTTGGCCTTGGCCGCCAGCGAGCAGGACTGGAAGCGGATCTCATCCTGGTTGTCATCGATCGCCGGGCCCGACGGTGGGCAGCGCAGCTCCTGCCGATAGCCCGTGTCGCGGCAGGCCGCGTCCTCCTGCCGTCCAAGAGCCAAGAGCGATTGCCATGCACACACAACATACTCCGTCAGTCAGCCGCTCGTCACTTCCAGCCCTGGAGCGAGATGGAAACCGCTTCCACTCGAAAGAGAGAGAGATCATTCCCCTTACCTTTTCAGACACTGGACAGGCGTGGCAATCGCCCACGAGGTCACAGTAGAGCCCCGTGACAGGGTCCAGCACGCGGTTGGCCTCCAATTCGGCCGAGACTTGTTCGGCCTGGGCCTGCGCTTCGACGTTGGCGTTCGCGTAGACCGCCGTCTCGGCCTCTGTCTCTGTCTCGGACTCAGTGTCGACATGAGCCGTGTCATGAACGACCGCATTGGCGTGGCCCTCGGCGTCTCCGTCTCCCTCGTGTTCTCCATCCCCATCCTCCTCATCCTCGCCATTAGCGTGGGCATGGTCCGGATTGACATTGGCGTCCGGGTCCATAGCGGCCGCGTTGAGCACATCCACTTGCAGCGCGCGGAACGCAGGAGGTGGTGGAACACTCTGTGGCCTCTCCGCGAGCCGCGTGCCTGCACAGACGCAGGCGCAGACAGCGGCCAGCAGTAGCAGCAGCAGCGGGGCAAGCAATCGCATGCCGATTATACGTCGATTGGTATGTTTTGATCCCGTTTCCGCTGTCATTCGTCATTTTTTTGGTCACGTTAGAGGAGGGGAACGCACGGCCCTTGGTCTATTCTCGTAAATAGTTGACCATAAAATACCTATTTCATCCATTTTGATAAGCTTTGTGGGCTATAAATGCATATTCCGTAAAATCATTAGGCTAGTATTGCAATTATTGCCCTTCGGTCAATTGATGCTCCATCATGCATGCATTCTCAATAATATCAAGGGACGAGACACCAAAGAAACATGAACGTTGCTGTCTTTGGGTCGGGGGATTCATACTCTGCGCCGTCAGCTGATCATCTGCGCGAAACATGGCGGTCAAGCGGATAAATGGTATCATCAAGAAGCTGGATTGGAGGGAAGTCGAAACGACGTTGCTCTCTACTGCGCGCGATGACGCGGATCCTGGCTTCGAAGTTTGCGACGCCTCTTTGGAAGAATGGGAGAGATATGTCACGACGGAGAATCAAGCACTGAAGTCGAGGGCGATGGCCTTTGAAGATGGTAAAATCTACATTGTCGAACTCCCATCTGGTGTCCATGAGGGCTTTTCTGAATTTCTCAAGATGGAAATACTGTTCGCGACTGGTACCCTTGATCAACACTTGGTGCCCCGTGGATCGACCTACGTGGGAAGCCTCCGAAAATTAGAGCCCGATTGCAGCTTTGGCCCAGCTCCTGGTATTGGCGCCATTCGTCCCGGTGGCATGACGTGGCTTGAATATCACACACTGAAGGTGGAAGTGGGCGTCTCGCGAGGGTGACCCTACTTGGATAGAAAAGCGGATCAATGGAGGCATTTTCCTGGTGTCGAATACATTCTTTGCATTCGTCTGTCACCAGCGCTGCGGGTTCGTCAGTACAAGCTCTATGCGGTGGACAACAGAGCAAACCCACTTCCGCGCATGGATCCGATACCTATCGTCGATCCGACAAATGTGACTTTTAATTCGTGTCATCTGTTAGGCCTCGTTTGTCGAGGCCGCCCTCCCCAAGGCTTCTCCCGACCGAATGTGATGATCAATTTATTTCCGCTGGTAGAGAGGCTAATCCAGGAAACCCAGAGAAGACATGTTTCAATGTCGATGCATGTCGTCTGTGATGTCGATGCATATCCATAAAAGATAAAAAAAGGAAGCCTTGAATGAACAAGCATACGTCGCGTTGCTGATGAGTTGTGCTATTATATTCTTCAGATTAATGAGGCACCATGTGATGCCATCTAAATAGGCACTGGCGTCGAAGAAGGCGGCTCGTGGTCGTCAGTGAATCACGCAGCGATGCGTTGCACGATTTCATTGCGGTTGTTGGGCGAGGCTGGATATGGTGTGTATGAGTATTATAAGTTTGACCCAATTTATAGAGGTAACCGCGTAACCCCGCCTGATATAGGTTGCGGTTTGCACACCCATTCTGCTCCACCTTGCTTGTCCGCAAACTCATCACATTTCGCAGGGTTTTTGGCCCCTCAAAATCTTGGCCCACAACCTGGGGTAACCCCAGAACTTGCTGACCCATTTGCCAATCAGCGAATATGGCGGGCGTGGTGCTGGCGACGGCCGGTTATGACCACACGATCCGCTTCTGGGAGGCCGCGTCGGGCACATGCAACCGCACGGTCAAGTACGCCGACTCGGTACGTCTGTGCCAATGTGTCTGCCTTCCCCCCTTCCATCTCTATCTGTGTACGTGGAAGCTACCCACCCGCATACTCATCCATACCTGTGTTCCTCCGTTCCAGCAAGTGAACTGCATGCAGATCACGCCGGACAAGAAGTTTATCGCGGCTGCGGGTAACCCGCACATTCGACTGTTTGAGATCAACAGCAACAACCCGAACCATGTCACGAGCTACGACGGCCACAGCAGCAACGTCATGGCCGTGGGCTTTCAACGCCACGGTAAATGGATGTACTCGTGCTCGGACGATGGCACGGTCAAGATTTGGGATTTGCGGGCGCCCAGCTGCCAGCGCAGTTATGATTGCGGCGCGCCGCTCACGTCGGTGGTGCTGCACCCGAACCAGGCCGAGCTGCTCGTCTCGGACCAAAATGGATGCATCCGCGTGTATGACCTCACGGCCAATGCCTGTTCCACCAAGTTTATGCCCGATGGCGAAACCGGGGTTCGCTCCGTGGATATTGTGCGCGACGGCAGCCTGTTTGTGGCCAGCAATAATAGCGGCAAGGTCTTCTTTTACCGCCCCACGATGGGTGCCGAAAGCGCGAGCGCTGGCTACGAACTGCAGCACACGCTGCAGGCTCATGACGCCTACATCCTCAAGTCACGGATCAGTCCGGATGGGAAATGGCTCGCGACCTGCTCCTCGGACAAGACGGCCAAAGTCTGGGGTCTCGAGCAGGGTGTGACGGCTACGCAGGCGCCGCCGCTGGCGCATACGCTGCAGGGCCACCAGCGATGGGTCTGGGATTGCGCGTTCTCGGCCGTGTCGTCCTACCTCGTGACCTGTTCATCCGATCAAAGCGCGCGGCTCTGGGATTTGAACCAGGGCGAAGCCATTCGCCACTACAATGGGCACCACAAGGCCGTGATCTGTGTCGCACTGAATGATACGACCGTCGACTGATAGCAAACAAGAGCGAACGAGGTAGAGGGGGAGGGGGGCTGGGCTTTGCTGGGCTGGGCCAGGCTGAGGACTGTGATACGTGTGTCATTGGTGAGGGTGAAGATGGTGATGGTATGACGATAGTGAAGGAGTATGTGTAAGCAATGGAGCAATGAGCCATAACAGGCAAGCAAGCAAAAAAGAACGGAAAAAGAGGACGAAGAAAACACAACACACCCTACACATGACAGAAAGAAAGTCATTTGTTGTTTGTTGTTGCTAGTTATTGTATGGGGTGACGTGGGTACGTTGCTGCTCACGTAAAAGTCTTCTTGGTCATAATGGAGTAAAACTCTTCCGCGCTAATCTCGCCATCCTGGTCCGTGTCCGCGCGCTCGATCATCTCCAGCAGCTCAGCGTCCGTCATGGTCTCACCCAGTTCCTTCGCGACGCGCTTGAGGTTGCGCAACGAGATCTTACCCGACTGGTCATCGTCAAAGAGGTTGAACACCTTGTGAATATCCTCCCGTGAGTCCTTGTCCGACTGTGACCAAAAAGCAGAACAATGCAAGGTGTTAGCCAGGAACCAATGGGTAGAATAGAATTCTCGATCCCTTGCATCCGGTTAGGAGCCATATACCATCTTGGCGGTCATCATGTCCAAGAACTCCTCAAAGTCGATGCTGCCCGAGCCATCCTTATCAATGTCACCAATCATTTGGTAGATGGTCTGGTTCTTGGCCTCAAAGCCCAGCGACTGCATAGCCGCCTTGAGCTCCTTCGGGTCGATCGTGCCACTGCCATCCGTGTCAAAGAGATTGAAGGCCTCTCGGATTTCCTCAATCTCTTCCTCGCTTAGCCCCGGTCTCTCGTACGTCTTGGCGCTCCTCTTTTGCGAGACACGGCGCGACATTCTCAACAAGTCCGACGTTGCTTGGTGTTTGTCGTGCCGGTAAGCTTAAGCTGATTTGATTTAAAGGACCAGCGATGCCACCCACAGGCACAGGCAAGAAGAGGGATATGCTTACTACCAGTACGCACGGCAGAGGGAACGGCACACACGCACGGTCACAGTCACGGTCACGGTGGTTTCGTGGCGGTGGTGGTGGTGGTGGGAGTGAGAGGGCAATGGCAGTAGTGGTGCACGCAGGGAGCAAGGGACAGCGACGCAATAATGACCCTTCGGCAAGGCGGCGAGAAGACGGTGGCAGTGGGTATGAGGAATGGACGTTTGATCTGTAAAATCCGTTTCGCCGGGGCTGGAACCGTTATCCCTGTATAGAATGGTATGAAC
>JAADWT010001143.1:0-10759 GCA_023336285.1 Pythium grandisporangium
AAAAAAAAAAAAAAAACTCAAAACGTCGACATGTATGCATCTACGTGTCTACCGCTTTTGATGACTACAGAAGCGCATTGCCAGTAGTGCCAATGCTCGGAGCACAAGCATAATCACTAAAACGATGACAAAGTTGGTGCCAATTTCGTCGTGCTTGATCCAGAACATCTCTTCTAGGTACTGCTTGATCATCATCTGCGCTGGAAACGGAGGTGGTACATTTTTTATCATTGTGCAACCGATAGCATCACTACCCATGGTGGGACAGTCGCCGAAGAGAGATGCTGCCACGATTGCCAGTGTGTATTTTGGTGGTGTCAGATGATACAGCCATAGGTAGCCCTTGGGGATAACGTCCGCTGGGGGATTGAAACCCGCAAAGATAAAGAAGATGGACGAAACCATGACTCCAGCAATGGCGGCGACCTCCAGGCTCGGTAGCACAAAAACGAGTAGCTGTCCCAGGTATACGTGAAGGAGAACGGAGATCGCGAGATTCAACCAAAAAAAAAGGAAGTGGCCAAATCCCGTGAGACCCACTAACGGGAAGAAGAGAGCTGAAAACAGGAATGCGCTGAAGAAAACGTAGGGGATCTCGACAACCGTGATGCCGACAAAATACCACAACGTATTGTACGTCTGGGACGCACGCTCCCGGTAAAACGCTGCACGTTCTTCTGCTGCAATTGTCTGGCAGCTCTTGAATGCCAGACTGCTCAAAAACACCACCACGACGAAGATCATACCCACTGCGGCGTTGATGCCCTGGAAGGTTTTGTAATCCGTATTCGCGAACGCGAGTCCAAACAGCAGTCCCAGCACTGCGTTGATCACGAATCGCGTCACGTTATACGAAGGTGTGCGCCAAAACATGTCCATGAACCGTCGGATCACAAGTTTGGCCTGCGTCAATTCGGATGCTGCGCGTTTGTGTGAGAAGTCCAGCGTACCAACGCCATCCATGGGAGCTGCGACACGCTCCAACTTTTGAGCAAGCGCGCGCTTGTGCTCACTACTATTGAATACCGCGGAGAAGTCTATAACGTCGTCGTTCGAGTTATCCACGCCAGCGCCAATGACTTCAAGCATCCACGTTGCCGGATTGTATCCCTTCTCCATGCGCGGCGTTCCGGGGATTGACTCGAAGTACCGGATCAATTTGTCTGCCCGTACTCCCAATTCCCCAAAGTAAACCGTCTCTCCCCCACGCTTAAGCAAGAGCAAACTGTCAAACAAGTGAAATACCTCCTGAGAAGGCTGGTGGATAGTGCACATAACCGTTCGACCAGTGTAGGCCACTTTCCGCACGCCATCCATGATAACCTTGGCTGACCGCGCGTCCAGACCACTCGTGGGCTCATCCAAGAACAGCACGCTCGGCTGGGCTGCCAATTCAACCCCAATCGTAATCCGCTTCATCTGCTCCACTGAGCTGCCACGGATAATTTGGTCTGCGATTGGTCGCAGGTCCAGCAGGTCTAAACAATCCTCGACCGAATCAATTTTTTTGTCCTCTGGCACATTACTGCCCAAACGCAAGAACGCACTAAACATGAGAGCTTCCCGGATAGTAGCTGCCCCCGAGTGGATGTCTGTCTGCTCGCAGTACCCAGTCACTCGTTGAATCGCCAATTGGCTAGCTGGATGCCCATTGAGTAAAATTTCGCCTCGGATAATTCCGCCACTTTTCCGACCAGCAATCAAGTCCATGAGCGTGGTCTTTCCAGCACCGGAGCTACCCATGAGCGCAGTCATTGTCCCTGGCAACGCAAACCCGTTGATTCCTTTGAGAAGGTCCAGGTTGTCCTTGGCGCTGCCCGGTTTTGGCACTGAATACCATAAATCCTTGAATGCCACCGTGACGGGGAGGAAGTAGCATTCCCGGATTGACGGCTGTACTTCCAGCACAGCATCTCTGCCCAGTTGATTCTCTCGCGGTGTCACTGCCAACCCATATCCAGTATCCTCGCCCGATGACTCACTTAAAAAAGCGACACCATCGTCATCTTCTTCAGTCACCAATGCGTCGTCATGACTTTCGAAGCGAACATTTTCCAGCATGTACATAGCAAGTCTCATAAAGACAGCATATGACATCAAGAGGAACACGATGCCGTACCAAATCCAGTAGCGTTCAGTATTGATCTGGTACGTCTCCAGCGAAAATATGCTCATCTGTTTGCCATATAAACCGCAATATGCCACACCACCGTAGTCACATTGGTCAAACTCATCCCGGCGATATTGATTGATCGCCAAACTGCGGAACGCCCAGGCTACGGGATTGCACCAGTAAACCCACTGAAAGTACACTGGGATCTCGTGCTGCGTGATTATAAATCCGGCAAACAGGATATATACCAGCATTGAGAGCATACCCAGTGGTTCCGCCATGTGCACATCGGGCACCGACGCCGAGAGAAAGAAGAACCAGGCACTGAATGCGAGCGTCGACACGAAGAGCACCAATTCAAAGATGAGGAATGCGCCAATGTCATTGGCAAACCCACACACCCAGTACACCACGGAGCTGTACATCATAGTCTCTATAAACGCCATCGGGATCTGGCCCACCGACACGGCGAGCACGTATGCTGTCGTGCGATAGAAATTTGCGGCGCGTTGCTTGTAGTAAATCTCGCGCGCAGCCATGAATAATGGGATCTGAGTGCTTTGCCCCAATGCGAAAAACAGGATGGCAGGGAAAATCGTGCCCATGACGACTTGCACCTTTTTGGGGTTAAACTGATAGAAAAGGATGGCGTAGATCGTCCCCATGACGGTAACCACAACGGCCCGACCCATTAAGAATGCCTTGTTCCGTGACAAGACCTTGATCTCTCGCTTGACAAGCGTCCATGTGCTTGCCCAAAACGCTTGCCTAAACTCGGGAACGTGATCAAAGTGATGCATCACGTCGTACAGCAATGCCGGGTCGTGTTCAGTGTGTAGCGCGCTCTTGGTAGTCTGATGAATGCTGGTTTGCACAAAGCGGTGCGCAAAATCACGAGACGTCCGCGGGTACTGAGGGATGTTGCGTTTCCACGCAAAGTACTGGGATTGCTGGTCAGTGCCCAGATCTAACAGGAAATCCGCCACGTCGCGATTGGGTGGACAGTGGAAGCCGATCGCTTCAAAGTAGTTGACAATCTCGTTCCGAGGTCCATTGTACATGACGCGTCCTTCGTTGAGCAAGAGCACATTGTCAAACAAGGCAAACACCTCAGGTGACGGCTGTAGCAGGGCGATTACGACCGTTTTCCGCAACTTCCGGGCGATGCTGCGCTGGGTGTTGACGATGTCGTAGGTCGCCGCACTATCCAGCCCCGTGCTGATTTCGTCCATCAGCGTGGCAAACTTGTTGCCCATTTCCATCTCCCCCGTCGTCACTCGCTTGCGCTCTCCGCCAGAGATGCCTCGAAGCATGTCGTCCCCAACAATCGTATCGGCACAGGCGCTCAGTCCAAGCTGGTGAATCACCACCTCCGGGTAGTGCTTGTACAGCGCCCTGGCGGCCTTCAGTGCCGCCTTGTTCTCCTCCGGGGACCCTTCTGTGAAATGCCGCTCATCGCGCGCGCTCAGCTCGGCGCCGCAGCATTCATGAGCAAACTCGAGCGTCTCCCTGGCCGTCAGCGTGGCAAAGTGGTTGTCTCGCTGGGTCACGTACGACACCAGTTGCGGCAATCGCTTCGCAATGATTGAGCGCTCCATGCCATTGTACGTGATATCGCCCTCACAGATAATGCTCTTGGTCATCGGGAATCGACCGCTCAGCAGCTTCATCAGCGCCGACTTGCCCGAGCCTGGGCGTCCCAGGATGAGTGTCATCGTGCCGGGCTTGAACACGCCACTGACGTTGTTCAAAATATGCTTGGTTGTCGTGCGCGTGTTGCCCGTGCGGCACTGCATCAATCGATTGCGGACCACGTTCGCGATCGTCGGTAGCTCACGGGCGGCGTCGCGTTCTTGTCCGGGCGCCTTCACCGCCACCTTGCGCTCAACCGTGAGCGTAATGTTGTTAAAGCGCACCTCCATCTGCGGTAGCGCCTTGCCCATGGCGGCCTCGGCGCGCGTGGCAAAATGCTCGACCAGCGCGTCTGTGCCGTGCATCATTAGCGCCTTGCCATCCGTGTAGTGCATGGACGACAGCCCGTCGACGTCCGTGGTGGGGGCGTCACGCGGCATCGCCAGGGCAGACTGCCGGGCGTCCGTGTAGTGCATGGAGGACAGCAGGTCCATGTCGTCCATCTCGAGAAACGAACTCATCGTACCTAAAACTCCACGACACCGCTCGATGCAAAGGCTGTTGACTTCTATGGGGAAAGGAAGCGCTGCTGATTGGATTTGGACGCCGGTCGTGACTGGTGGAGCACCCTGCAAATTGGAATGTGAGTGATGACACCCATTCGCGCCGTCCAGTGCCACCAAGATCAAGGCTACCATCACAACTACGGTCAAGGGCTGAGGCAAAGGCTAAAGGGGTGATCCTTGCCCGGTCTGTCCGCGCGGCTCATCCTGGCCAAAGACCGCGATGGCTCGGCGCCGTAGTCACGACATGTTTTCATTTCAACCACATCGCCCAAAGATGGGGCAAAAATCAGCTAGACACCCTTTGGCGACCATACCTCCCTCTCTGTTAAATCCGACTTGCTGAGATTCAAAGAAAAAATCTGGTTGGCCAAATTAATTTCCTGGATTTGAGGAGGGCAAAAATCATCGTAAAAAAATTCAGGAGGGCTGCTGCCCATTCGAAAGTGATGCGATGCAACTGTTGCGCAAAGTCGCTTTCGAATAGCTGATCCTCAAATCAAAATGATCAAGGAACGAGTGGAGTGCCCGTCTGGATATCACACCGGCACCGTCCACTGCGGCTGCCATCGCTCCGTACATTCTCGTGTATCGCGATGCTCACTACATGTATCATTAGTGCAAGCGAGAAGTGCAAGTTTTTTTCGCTGTGTTTTCGGTGTTGGAAGTGCCAAAGTTTAGGTTGAAGTGTCTGTAGAACGATCTCTACTGGCGGGAGACAAAGCGCAGTGCAAGTAGCCCCATCACGCGGAACAACACGATGTAGGCGAGGATGACCATGAAGTTCAGACCAATCTCTTCGTGGCGAGCGGAGAATACCTCAGTCACGTACTCTTGCACTGTCATATCCGCACGCAGCGGTGGAGGTACATTAGCGAGCTGCTTGCAACCCAGTTCGTCCCCATCCGGTTCGGAGCACTCGCCGAATACGATGGCAGCAAGGATCGCCATTGTGTACTTGGGCGGTACAATATGGTGCAACCACTTGTACCCGGCTGGAATATAGCTCGCGGGTGGGTTGAAACCCATGAACAAGAAACTCACAGAGGTAATGAGGACGCCAATCGCAGTTGCCACCTCTAACGACGAGAAAGCGTACGCGAGAAACTGCCCAATGTAGACTTGAAGCAGAACGTGGAATGCCATGTTGATCCAGAAGAACAAGAAATGACCGAAGCCCGAGAGCCCCACGATGGGATAAAAGATCGCGGTGAACAAGAACGTGACAGCGATTACGTACGGAACTTCAGCAACGGTAGCTCCAACAAAATACCAAAAGGCGTTGTAGGTCTGTGACGCGCGCTCCCGATAAAACGCTGATCGGTCTTCCAGTGCAATGGAGATGACCGAGTCAAAGGCGACAACACCAGAGAAAACAATCGCCGTGAAAAGCATACCCATGCCAGAATTGATGCCCTGGTAGGTTCCATAGTCCGCACCGGCAAACGAAAGGCCGAACACTAGTGCCAAGAGCATACTCAAAACCATACGCGTCAACGTGTAGGATGCTGTACGCCAGTACAGATTAAAGAATCGCAGAACGACGAACTTGGCTTGAGTCCACTCGGAAGACGCACGCTTGGATTGGAACGTGAGCGAATCTACACCCGAGACGGGACAAGATGCCCGATGCAGTCTGCCATCTTGTACAACCTTATGCTCGCTTGCATTGAACTCTGCGACGAAATCGGTGGTTTCGCTGTTTGAATTATCAACACCAGCGCCAATGATCTCCAACATCCATGTCCCAGGATTGCAACCTTGCTCCAAGCGAGGAGTACCCGGAATCGATCTGAAGTAATCAGTCATTTCCTTTGCATCGATTCCCATTTCGCCAAAGAATACTGTCTCTCCACCTCGCTTGAGCAGCAGTAGACTATCAAATAGCTGGAAGACCTCCTGGGAGGGTTGGTGAATTGTGCACACCACCGTTCGGCCAGTGTAAGCCACTTTACGTACTCCGTCCATGATGAGTTTGGCGGATCGAGCGTCAAGCCCACTGGTGGGTTCATCCAGGAACAATACACTTGGTTGCGCGGCTAATTCCACTCCAATCGTCAGCCGCTTCAGTTGTTCGCTTGAACTGCCGCGGATGATCTGGTCTGCAATCGGACGTAGATCCAACAAGTCGAGGCAATCCTCCACAGAATCGTACTTCTTCCTGTTGGGTACATTACTGCCAAGGCGAAGAAACGCGCTAAATACCAGTGCTTCACGGAACGTGGACCCATTGGAGTGAACATCCGTCTGCTCGCAATATCCGGTGACTCGCTGAATCGCCAATTTCGTGGCAGGGTAACCATTTAGCAGAATATCTCCTCGAATGGTACCCCGTGACTTCCGATGAGCAATCACGTCCATCAACGTCGTCTTCCCAGCTCCAGAACTTCCCATCAATGCGGTGATTGTGCCGGGTAATGCAAACCCACTAATGACCTTGAGCAAATCCAAGTCCTGTGCCTTGTCAGGACTTGGCACAGAGTACCACAATTCCTTGAACGCTAACGTGACAGGCTCAAAGTAGCAATCTCGAATCGATGGCTGGATCTCAAGCATGACAGCACCAGCGGTTGGAACTGGCCGTGGAGTTTCCAGCACCCCATAACCAATTTCGTTTATGGAGCACGAACGCACCAAGACCACATCCGATTCCATTTCTTCATATTCGTCGTGTTTCACCCCTCCTGTTTCCTCAGGGCTTTCATATCGAACATTTTCCAGAGCGTAGATTGAGAGTGCGATAAACACCATATATGAGACGACCATGAACTGAATGCCATACCACAACCAGTAGCGCTCGGTTTGGATCTGGAAAGTCTCGAGCGAGAACACGCTCATCGTTTTGTTGTACTTGGTGCAATACTCGATACCATCGTAGACGCATTGGTCGAATTCATCCCGACGGTATTGGTTGATGGCCAAGCTGCGAAGTGCCCATGCTATCGGGTTGAGCCAATATGCCCACGTGAAGTACACAGGAATCTCGTGTTGCGAGATCATGAAGCCGGCAAATAGGATGTAGAACAGCAATGACAGCATCCCCACGGGTTCGGCGATGTGAATATTTGGTGACACGGCAGCCACGAGGAAAAACCACGCGCTAAACGTCACATGGGTCGCTAGCAGAACCAATTCAAAGACGGCGAACGCGCCGAGATCAGCTACAAACCCGCAGAACCAATACACAACTGAGCCATATACAACAGTTTCAACGAGGGCGATTGGCAATTGGCTGATGGACGAAGCCAATGCGTATGATGACGTGCGGTAGAAGTTGGCGCGCCGCTGCTTGTAGTAGATTTCGCGCGCATCCATAAAGACTGCAATTTGCGTCCCCTGCACAAGTGCAAGCACCAACAGTATCGGGAAAAGTGCACCGATCACCACCTGAACATCGGTGGGGTTGACCTGGTAGAAAAGACTTGAGAACATGAACCCCATGGTGAAGATAAGAGCCGCTCGGCCCTGGAGGAACTCGGTGTTCCGGAGTGCGACCTTCAACTCTCGCTGGGTAAGCGACCAGGTGCTAGGCCAGAACGATTGATGAAATTCAGGAACACTGCCAAAGTGATGCATGTCATGCAGCAGCAACGGGTCATGCGGACAGTACAGTTGCTCCTTGGTGCGCTGGTGCATCTCCGACAGCGCAAACCGTTCAGCAAACTCGTGAGCCTTGCGAGGCCTGGCTGGTTCAGTTGTTTTCGCGATTTCGTGATGTGCCTGCTGGTCTGTGCCGAGGTCCAACAGGAAATCCGCTACATCCCGATCAGGTGAACAACAAAACCCGAGCCCAGTAAAGTACGCGAGGATATCTTCACGTGGGCCATAATACATGACGTGCCCCTTGTTGAGCAGTAGAACTTCATCGAACAGCGCAAACACCTCGGGCGCCGGCTGCAGCAATGAGATTATAATGGTCTTGCGTAGCGTGGTGGCGATGCTGCGCTGGGTTTTGATGATGTCGTAGGTCGCGGCACTGTCGAGGCCCGTACTGATCTCGTCCAGGAGGTAGACGTATTTGTCGCCAAACAACATCTCTCCCGTGGTTACGCGCTTCCGCTCGCCACCCGAGATGCCGCGCTGAACAGCATCCCCCACGATGGTATCTTGACAATTTTCCAGCCCAAGCTGTTGCAATACCACTGCTGACTGGTGGGTGCGTAGTGCTTGAGTCACCACACGAGCAGATTCATATTCGCTTTCCGAACCGGCTCTCAGTGTCTGATTAATGTCCACACTGAGTGTGTGGCCGCCCGAACATGCATGCGCGAACGCGAGTGTTTCCTTGACACTCAGCTTAGGGAAGTGCATATCCTGCTGGCTCACGTAGCTCACAAACTGGGGCAATCGCGTGGCCAGGTCCGCACGATCCATTCCATTGTACATGATGTCGCCGGCCACATGAATGTCCTTGGATTCAGGAAATCGCCCGCTGAGCAGCTTCAGCAGGGAGGACTTGCCCGAGCCGGGCTGACCCAGCACGAGCGTCATGGTGCCGGGTTTGAATACGCCGCTGATATTGCGCAGGATGGGTTTGGTCACGGTGCGCGTATTGTTTGGTAGCAATCCACGTAACCCCGCCTTGAGTGCATTTGTGACGGTCGGTAGCTCACGCCTCGTGGTGGTGGCAGGATTGGGATTGAGATTGGGATTGGCGTCATTGCTCGTGGCCAGTACCGTGAGTTGCGCAGAGATGCTGAGGTTGCTGAAGCGCACCTCCATTTGCGGAAGCGGCCTGCACATGGCTGCCTCAATGCGCCCCACCACGTGTCCATGCAGCGCCTCTGCGCCCCGCGCCATCAGCGTCGCCGCGCTCGTGCAATCCAAGGCGTGCCCAGTTTCCATGGCTATGGGTGCTGGTACTGTCAGTCGGAGAAGGAGATGCCGTGCTGTGGCGGCGAATTGCGTTATGTTGGCTGAGCGCGACACCAATGCCACGGCGATCCATGGCCACCATGGTAATGGTGCGTGCACAACAAGAGAGGACTAGCCATGTTGGGACCATCCATTTGGCCCGTCATGCATGCATGCGGACATCAACGCAGTACTTGTGCTGATATCTCACCGCTGAGACTGAGCCGTGGATCCTGTTTTGGATCGGTTGTATTTTGTATGAGGTTCTGAATTTTTTTTTGTCATGGATGATTCATGTTAGGCTAGGCAGGTTCCTCAGCATACTATCCATGGATAAAACTCACACACCTGCATGGAGAAATGTAGCACACGTGTATACGACGTCGTGCACTTTGTTGTGAGTCACGATCATTCTTGAGCAGCGTTGGGTTTCCATGGAAGCAGCACCAGCCATATTCTAGTCAGGGCCAGTTACTTGCGCTTTTAAGTGACCCGAGGAACAGCTCCCAGTCGTTCAGAACCCACGTGATTTAGGAGCTCCCATGCATGTCCTTCCGAGGGCCAGCATACATTCATGCACCCACACCCACACCCAGACAATGCTGGCAAGGACAGTGCCATGTAAAGCACAGCATAGACATGACTGCGAGCCATGGAGGGATCTTCGATGAATCGCTGTATCCCAAACCTTGTAGAGACCACCACGGCAACGTAGCAATTCCAATGAGAAGGACCATATCACACACGTTGTTCACGAGGTACTCAACCGCAATGAACAAAGAGTCGAGGGTGCTTCCCGTCACTGACAAGAGCACCCTCGAAAGAGTAACTGGTCGTCACTCTTTTGCACCGCAGACTCATCGGATTAGTCCAGCCGGGACATGACCGGGCCATGATGTGACTTACTGACGCATTTTAGCCAATCCCCTTTCGATTCGGACGAATCACAGTACTCGAACCTACGGATATACGTGATTTCGTGGCGCATTGATTCGTCTTGCGCGCTTCGATTCGAAATGGGTGAAAGGGAGGAAAGATGACACTAACTGTAGCTCTACGTGGTCCACCAACAGCGGGGGCTACGCGGGTGGGCATACATTGGGAGATGCCTCGGAAGACTCTATAATGGCTCCGTGATGTGTGGACACGCGTATGGCACGTGCAGGTTGTAGATAAGAGCGGAGGGACGCCCCCACACTCACATTTCTCATTTCGCGTTCAAGCCCACAGCGCTGCTTATACAATTGCGAAGAAAGTGTTTTGTTTCTTTTTGCCAGTTCTGGCCGGGCACCGTGAATACGATGCACCAGTCAGTTATCGAGAATACGGACGGCAAGGCGCTGATGGCGCAAGGCGCGGAGGCGCTACATGACCATTTTGCCACGCGAGTGGAGGCGGCCATGGGCAAGCCACTCCCGCAGATGGAGGTGCGCTTCAGCAACCTCTCCATTTCGGAAGAGCTCACGGTTCCAGTCGATCACGATTCCGGTGGGGCTACCAAAACCAAGCTCCCAACAATTGCTAATGAACTCAAGGCAGGACTACGCGGCTTGCTGCCGGGGCATACACGTACGGTGACCAAGACAATCCTCAAGAA
>JAADWT010001144.1:0-10753 GCA_023336285.1 Pythium grandisporangium
ACCTGCTGGGTATTGCCAACCCGCGTTCGCTTCAAATCTTGTACGTGGTCGAGTGCAACCAGCTTTACATTCCGTCACCTATCAACAATTGATTGAGCTCGTGCATGGCACTGTAGTAGAATAGGATAGTGAACACAGCTCTCACAGCCATGGCCCATCCCTTCATGAAATACTTTTTGTCAACCACGTGAGGATGCGGGGCTGACGCATTCACCTTTGCAACCATTGTTTCCCTCCTTCTACATGAACAATACCAATCATTCGTCAATCTTCCAAAAAGTAGATACTGTCGTTGATTACAATAATGGTAGTGTGGCTGATTTTACAAAAGTGAACACATTGCAGCGCCAATTTAAGATCAAAACAACTACGACAACGAGGATGATACCGAAGGCGTTACAAGAGCTAAAATGGTATTACGCGCTGTTAAATATCGGGAACACCGAACTGACCGAGTCAATTCCAACACAACATGTAAATGTCCAATCCCGAGGTCAATGACACCTTATCAAGTGTAATATGATACAAGTGTCCAACACTCATGAGCTATGGCTCTGGCGTAGATATGAGAAAAACCCCTTCATCATGGACTTGGCTTCTCCAAGCGCTTCCCCCGCAATATCTCGGGCCGTGCTAGTCACAACCTTGGCATTACCGAACGTCGTCCACGCCAGGTTCTGCGCCTGCTGAACGGTGCCCTTTACCATTTTCAGCTTGGCGTTGACACCCAAAAACCGACGGATGGAGTTTAACAAAGATACGGATCCATCAGCATCCGGGAGAAGATGAATCACGAGGGTGCCATCGTCGTGGCCCGTCACGGCTAACATCATTGCCTCGGTGGGACCACACGCCACAGCCGAGATAGCGCTTGTCAACGGACTTGGTGTATGGTATTCCTGTACAATGCACAAACTACGACAGAGAAGAATGTAATCACGAGCGATACCGATTAGTAAGTACAAAGGGGGTCATACAAAGTAAATCACTTGACACATGAGCAAAAGCAACATGATGACGTACTCATCCAACCGACAAAGTCGTAGTGTGTTGGGCTGCACTGTGAAAATCACGATATCTCCTTCTGATGAGAGGCGCATATCCGTCACGCTATCACCATAGAACGTGCGTGACAATAATCGTACGCCAGTGAGGTTATACACAACACACGTTGTGTTGACTCGCGAAGCATTGCTCTCGCCAGTTCTTTCATCTATCTTCCCAGTTTCCTCAACGCCCTCAACAACGTCACCCTCTGAGCGCACAAGCGCGATAACAACACCCTGGGAAGACACCTTGATATGTGTAAATCTCGCTCTGGCCGTGGTGATATCCATGGCATCAGCAGATACGGTAGAACTGACACTTGAGGTCGATGCTGGCGCATTGAAACTGATCGATTCATCATCCGCTTCTAACTGAGCATCAGCGACCACTTGCGTCGACGAAAAGCTAAATGCAACGGCGCCATTGTCATGTAGAAAATGCACGAGTGTATATCGCACTGAACAGGATGCCGCCACATTTAGGTAAGTGTTGATACAACAGTCAACCACTGCCGTGTCCGAGTTGTCACAATTGTCATCGATACCACAACCATGGCCTCGCAGAGTCAGTAATGCGCATGCCGAAATGCGTGGAGCTCGGTAAAGCAACTCGGATGGTGCGAGTCGTGAGAGGCGCCATAATGCCAATGTACCATCGCGTGCCCCAGATAGCAGCACCTCGTCCTCTCCATCCTCAACACCCAAGGGTCCAGGTGCGTGGTACGCCCAACGATCCACGCTAAGGCAAGTCACAGGAGCAGCATGTCCTGTAACGCTGGCCTTGGCGACCACATGCGCGTTGTCGAGGTCCAGCAAACGAAGCTGAAGCGATCCATTCGACGCACCACCAGACACGACGACACGGCCACTTAGCGACGTCACCAATGGGAAGCCACCTTCGAAAACAGGCACGCGAGGCACGACATCAAATGGCGATGTGTCGCGACCGATCTCAACTAACCACGGACATGTGACCGGGACTGGAGGTGAAGTTGAAACAAGTGGAGAGGGTGGAATGGTCAAGGATGATGTCGGCGACGATAAAGAAGATTGAACTTCAGAGGGGGCCTGATCAAATTGATCGATAGATTGATCAGTCCTCGTACCATGCTCCTGTTCCCCCGTGACGATACTGGCCTCAAAGTCCCTTGAGGCCACCAACGCTGGGACACTGCTACCGGTAGGGGTTGCCGATCCTACGGTTAGAGAAGTTATAGGAGCTCCAGGTGTTTCCGTCGGTGCCTGGGGCTTGGCTACTAGCTTCCAGTGGTAAAGTTCGATCACTCCCAACTCATTCACAGTAATAAATCGGTCCGGAAAGATTCGGATCCATCGGATGGCGCTCCGAGCTAATGGCTTGATTGGAGTTGGTGAACTCCATTGCCGCCTCAACTCCTGCGCCTCTGTAGATGGGTCAGCGAACATAGCCACTAGTGAGCGCGTCATGCTAGGTGGCGCATGTGGACTCGCAACCGTCTGCGTGGGGTTCATACTCGGTCCTGGGCTATTCGGCACACTGGCTATGGGGGAATGATTCCTCGGGGATATTTCTACTTCCAAATGGGGTTTGATCGGCGATGAGGTAGTAGAAACGGACACTGGAGTGGTTGACATACTGTCGATGGTAGGGACCGACGGACTTGTACTCACGCTTGGGGTGTCAGTCGAAGAAGTGTTGCCACCACTAACGTTAGTGGGCACATTCGTCATGCCTGGATAGTTACTACCACCGTTCCCACCGCCTCCACGAAAGCGCCGTCGAAATACCCCCGATGATCCTGGGTTGGGACTACTGCGTCGTGGATGTGCACTTGAGAACAGCTGCATGGGACACTGCCCAAAATGGGCAATCTGCAACTCCATTGACTCGCGCATATATGGATCTTCAACGCGATCCAGGTCCACGACACCATAGTACGTGAGATAATAAAAGACATTATTCGCTCGCAAAGCCGCCTTGCCACGTTGCTTGGCACCAAATATGAGGTCGATCCAGCTGTGCAGGTTCTGCGATACATACTCGCTTTCGAGGGCTGCGCGGTGCAAACCAACAAACTTTTGAGGCGAGCCTTCCGCCCAGGGTGGCAATTCGACGTCGCCCACACGAACATGGTCGTGCCGCGTGCCAAGAGCAAAGTCATTGACATTTGTGAGGAAACTGGCGTCGCAAAAAAATTCTGGCGTGAGTTCTTTCACCTCCGACATGTGGCTGTTGCACATATCCCACGTCTCACGGATTGAATGGAAAAGGCGGTCAGGTAAATCAAACCCATGACCTTGCATCTTGCGGTGCAGGCTAGCAAACGGTTGGAGACGGAAAAGAAAGAAAAGCACGACACCGGCACACGTGGAATAGTGCGAGCCATACAAAAATTTCGGGATGACGGGGTCGTCAAAAGATTCATAACGCTCCCAAAACTCGGCAAGTCGGGCTGGATTCAACGCGCCAACGGGTTTGGACAGATCACGGTAATTGCGTGGGTCCTTTAGATCCAAAGACGCCGATTCATAGTTGGAGAGCACCCACGGGAAGATAGGGTATTGCGTGAGATCATTAAAGCTACGCCCAGCCAACGTGTTGAGTGCCATGAGATAATCAAAGTTGCTCATCTGACGGGTTTGCCACGCTCGTGTGGCAGCCGCAAGGGTTGGCATCCCGACGCTCCAATTATGTCCGCTACCACCACCGCCACCATTACCACTGATGCTACGACCTGGCCACTGCTTGGGTACTTGGCGAGGCAAAAACGAATAAAGCAACCGTACCAGCTCGTTGCGCTGCTGCTTGACGACATGTGGGAAATCCAAAAAGTGATTGGTTCCGTTGCGAAAGAATACCTCAATCGCTGAATCACGCAAACGATATCTTCGCAGGAATACACCCACCACGTGCTTATACTTCCAACGCCAGCAGCGGCGCAGGCCTGGCGCTGTGTCATTCAAACCATTTCCGCTTCCCGATTGCACGGCTCCATCGGAAAGCCAAGATTGCACAGGCACAAATACGAGATAGCGAGAGCTGAAATACAAGCTGCCTGTGACTAAACCTTCGGGGATCACGCGTCTACATTTAGCTTGTGCAAGAATGGACTCACCGACAGGTAGCGCAACACCCTCGCCTGGATCGAGACCGCTATCGACATGACGTTCGGCATCCACGTGCCACAATTGTGCCAGACGTGACGATGCTCGCGTTGCAGTTGGAGGAGCTTTTGCAGAGGCGGTTGTAGCACTGACACTAGGAATCGGTCCATCCTCAGCCGCTGGTTCCACTCCTTCATGCTCGGTATCACTCTTCACTGAATGCGGTATCAACTCTGATGTTGTCCGAGCTCCAGGTGGTAAGTCCGAATCTCTTAGATCTGTATCAACGGTTGAGATTGCCCGCCCGCTTGGCTGTCGCTCCTCACAATTGCATTCTTCATCTTCACCTTCCCCTTCGTTCCTCTCCATCTGTGGCTCGATGTCATCCTTGTTCGGACTGCCACCCGTATCCGAGCCGTTATTATCACGGTCTGCACCTGGATCATTATCGGAGGCAGCTGGTGGAATAAGTGGATCTGCAGTAATATCACGAATCTCGCCGCCACCTTGTGCAGCGACGACCCGCCCAACACGTTCAAGTAAATCTTGATTACTAGATGCAAACGTGTCTCGTTGTCCTTCTGAACCTGGAGTCGTTAATTGTAATGAGAAACGTGATCGTCGATACTCACGACGCATGCTATCCAACTCCGCTTCTGGGCCTCCATCGAACTCAGTATGTTCCCCAGACACTGATCCAGAGCGCTTGACTGTGGCACCGTCTGCAACCGTAACACCGCGCGTATCATTTCTTTCAGTTAAAGACTCTCGATTGCTTGGACCTTGCGCAGTAAAAGATTCGATCACATCTGAAGTCCCATTCTCCGTACAGACATTATTGACTGCAATTGACTGTTGGCCAATGACGTCCAGTGTTCGTCGAATGCGAGCAGGTGCAGGAGTTTCGTAGATGCCCATGCCATACTCAACACATTTCGATAACACTTCAAGAACACGTGGATACGGTGCTAACACACGGTGCTGGTGCTGTGACAAGAAACGGTAAGCATGAGTGACCCAGAGTTGGCGTGTCCACGCATCATTGTATGGCAGGCGTTGTTCTTGCGTGGTTGTGAACTGTTTTTGCTTACGGACAGCCATTTCATTACACGTTTCAATCATTCGGTTTTCTTCCACTTCCAAGGCGGCCCATAAGGAACGCTCATTGTCATCCAAAAGAATTAACCGAAGAGATTCCGTTGATGGGGTCAAACTTGAAGGCAGAGGAGCCGCTAGCGACCCACCGACGGCTTGTTCGGTAGATAATGCGCGAGCTCGCGTCGATGACGTTAATCCCGTCGAATTCGATCCCTCCTCGGATTCGGAAGACGAAACGCCCCCAAAACCTGAAAGCGGGGAGCACAAATCCTTCGCTGACGCAAAAAGTGGGATCATGTCAGCAAGTTCCTCTTGCTCATGCATTTCAGCTTCGTTCACGAGTAGTGCCAGCGCTTCCAGCACTGCCGAAGTCGCTTCAGCTTCCGTCATCTCGCTTAGCAAATGTACACTGAGCCCGGCGGTATGCAAATCTTCAAGAAATACATCAGACGTGCATACCTTTAGCGTCAAGAAATGCAACGGGGTCGTGCCTTCAATTTCGACTGTACTATCTAGGCTGGGTCGAATCTTTACAAGCGCGCGACGAAGGTAAACCAAAGCACTTAGAAACACGTCACGCGGATTCCGCGTATCATAGACGCGTAAAGGCGATGCGACATTCAGCTCCTGTTGAAAGGCACACTCGAGTGTCAGTGTGATACGCTCCGTCAATTCGGCGTCACGAGTGTAGGTTAATACGTGAAGAAGGATCTGAAGTCCAGGTGCGAGTCCTCCACGGTACAGCTTGTGCGTACTATCCACGAGTCGCGTGCATATATCCACAACAGCGTTCAAAAGAAACACTTGCGCATCGGACCATGTGCCACCCCTACTGCCTGCTCCTGGCGTTAACGTCTGATCACGCCGAAATGGCGTCGCTAGAAGTACCTCCTGCACCAGATACAGAACCTTATGAACATTTTCCGCGAGGACCTTGGATAGGACCGTCCGAGACCGTGACATCCGCTGCATGACAACTCCTGTGACCTGCGCCAGCCAATCCAGCGGTGTGACCAATATTGTGCAATGCGCAACATCTCTCACATTTACCGCTGGTGGGGTAACTGACACAGGAGTTGGAGAATTTAAATACTCCGGTGATGATGACACCGAATGAGCAATGGAATATTTGTACTGAATGATCTTGAGCGCAGCAATGACGTCCACAAATGACCTCCACCCTCGAGCATGATGCATCACGGCGCATAAAAGAGAGACCACACTATCCATCACCAAATCTTCGCCCGTGGTTGATAGTGATTCTCTTGAATCTTGGCTCGATCCCATCGAAATCGAGCTTAAATGGTTAGGTGTCGGTGGCACTGCGCAGGCTAACGACAACTCAAGCATCGCCTCTACCCACTCTTTCTTCATCATGAGGATTTGCTCCTGCACGCTGTCATCCATCTTGAGGCTGACATTGATGTCCATAATAACCTTTTCGCGAAAGTGAGCAGAAGTCTTCGCGAGCAACACAGGAAGGAACGGCAGTATACCTTTCAAGGGCAGACCCAGCAAGATATTGATGTTTTCCTCGAATGTTTCCGTCAACTTGCTGTCGTCTTCAGCAGAACAAGTATTGTCAATAGATTGAGGAGGTGCCCGACTTGAAACCGATGATGATTGGGTCGACTGTATTGCTGTATCCGATAGTGGCATCTTCATATTAATCGTTGCCAACGTTAAGCTGCGGAGCGCTGCCATCCGGATGACCAAAACGCGTTTTTCCCACGATAACGATAAGCGCTTGCCCGAAAACGTTGTCGCCATCTTGATCCATCGGCTCAATCTACTGCTGCTCCCCTGAAGATCATGACCAACGTCACTTGGGCCGCTATTGCCCCTTCCTCCACCTCCGGCGGAATCGCGAAGTCCATCGTCAACGACGATGCCGCTGCTATGAGTTGACGGTATCGTGGGTGATGAGTTTGACACAGCTCTATCCGTGATTGGTGAGATCGGAAATAACACAGATTCGCTCTTGGACGGATCATTCATGATGATACTCTGCTGAGCACCCGTGAGCCACGTAGGATCAAAGTAAAACTCCGTCATAAGTTCGAGAAACCCTCGAGTGTAGTTTCCTTCACCATTGATAATAGAACGAAGATGTTCCTCGAGGCCACACCAAACTGTTCGTCCTTCGACAGATTCAAGCCAATCCAGCATATACACCAGCAGGGGTACACACCTGGCACGTAGGTCGACAGCCGCGTTATGCACGCTTTTCGTCAGTTGTGGGGATCTGTTGCCACTCTTCGTCGAAGATGGCCGCATCAAAAACAGGATGCAGTCGAGGACATCCGAGCTAACCAACGCAAAACGCATATCCAAGTATGACACAGCGAGTCGCCGTAGCAGCAGAAGCAATGCCTGGGACACCATTACATCGCCACATCCTGTCAGGAAGCGTATTACCTCGCGCAAATCCCGGAGCAAAGAGAACCGAACTTGAACGCAAGGAAGAGCGCTGGTTGGCGTCTTGGCCGACGCATGAGTATCGTCGTTGGTGGTGTGGTGATTATCGTTTGCACCATGATTAGTGGGTTTCGCCATCTCTTCTTGGTCACTCCAAATAATATTCTCCAAGTCGATGTATAGTGCTCCGCCATGTCGAACACTGCGATGTGCAACAGATGCCACTGCACGTCCGCCCTGACCAGGAGCTCCACTGTGGCTACCTACAGCAGGTGTTGCAGGAACTCCACCAGGATGCGTGCTGTTGCTAGCATCGCTTGTGAACGTCGCCTCGATCAGCTCTTGCTCGAGAACTTCGTTCACATGGACGCTCTGGTTCGTCAGGCATACCTCAATTACATCGACCAGAGTGTTTATAGATTGTTGTCTCCATTGGTATTCCTTATCGACTGCCTTGGTCTCTTGTGAATCCGAGGTGGAACTCGCATCTGAATCTGTCTCGGACACGTAGTATAATTGAAGGATTTCCAGGACGCGAGAAACAACACTTAAATCATTGAGTGCCTTGGGATGCTCACATGCAAGCGCGTAGAGTTGATGATTTAAAATGGACCGCGACTTAAAGTTTGCTTTTGACCACACCCGATAATCAAAAATCCACGCACGCACTCCGGAAGCGAAGATAGGATTCCATGTCCAAATTGAAGGCTGAGTAGGGTGATTGACGGATCTTCCATCGTGGTACGCTCGAAGTGGAAGCATATTATACATACTCTTCACAACGTCTACACAAGCCACAATGCTTGCGGGACCCCAGATTACCCCTGTCGATGCGTGAGTGGCATGGAGTCGAGCAACGTGGCTCATAAGATGAATGACATACCCTCGCAACGCTTGATGCATCCCGAAAAAGTCGTTGAGCAGCATTCCCTTCAAAATCAAGTGAAAATTGACGACAACATCGGCTATGACTGATTCCAGCGAACACAGGTCACCATCATTGTCATCTGCTAATACCTCCCCGGTTGTCTTGGTTCCCATCGCATCGCGCTCTTGAAGTAAAGTTTCGTACGTGTTTAGCATATAATGAAGTAGTATCGGAATAGCCTCAACGCCCAGTACGGTTTGCCACACCAACTTAATGTCTGGCATTGCCTGCTTGATCACGTTTCTGACCAGTTTTGCGTTTCGTTGCTGAATCTCTGACGATGACTGAAGTGGCTCCAGCGATACCCATTTACCCTTTGCACTAAGGTTGCCTTCGGCAATCCAGTCAATCGCCAATTCGGAATACTTGACATCCATGGCGGCATCTGTGGCACTGAACGAAAACATAGTGTGCATTTTACTCAACGCCGTGAGCCGATCGCTTGCGGAAAGTGTGAGAGGCGACAGCACGGTAGTATCCCTGAGATCGACCAGATGCTGTGCAGTAGAGCCTGTGATTACCGTTGACCATCGTCGAAATGAATCTACCCGTGGCCCCTGCGTATACAACGTAGCTACCACAGAGCGAGACACTTCATCTTCGTACATACTCACGCTGGCGACACGAACGCTCGTACGTAAACCACCACCAACAGTGCATTTTGAAGCTTGCACGAGGCCAGACGGGTACACCAGTTCCTATGATCCCATTCACGCGCATGGCAAGGCGTACAAACAGCGACCTTCGTTAGTTAGAAAACGGTCAAGGCGTCATCAACCTTCAGAGGGGGATGGCGCAACCAATCGTTTGCCGCCGCTCCCAGCGCCACTCCGTCTTCTTCGTCAAAAAAAAAAAAAATCCCACCTCACTGAACTGTAGCGTTGTGTCTAGAAAGCACGTAACTTTGCTCTTCTTGACGTATGGCAGCGAGTGGCTAATGACAAGTAAATGCCATTGTCCGTATTGCAATGCGATACGACCGGCAGCCGTCCATCCTTCAGGTGGGGCCTGGCCCGACGAGGGCGCGATTGATGCCGCCACACCACTTGAACTACGACCGTGTCTCGAGTCTGCCACGCTTGGCGAGCAACTTTGCACCATCAGCAGGGGCCGTCCTGTGGGATCCATCTGGTCAAAGACAAGCGATGCCTCAACGCCCAGTGTGCCGGCGCTATTGGTGAAACGAAACAGCTCAAACCGCGCGCTTCCATGCTCGCTTGCCGATGATGGCGGCAGAATAGGGTCCACATTCAACCAAAATGCCATCGAGTAGCCACGGAACGCGCTCCAGTCCATAGACGGTAGGGCCATGAACCCACCGCCACGGAAGGCAAAGAACGCACGTGGTGGTGCGACTGCCAAGGCCGGCGACGGTATCTCGGCCTCTTCGTAGCTGCTCACGTCATAACGAATCTCACCTGCACCCTCGTGGCACTGGCGATGCCATGGGTCACAAAGCATGCGCTGCGCTGTGCGCTGCGTCAGGAGATGCACCTCACGGAACATACGCTCACGCTCGTGGTATGGAAACTCCGTGGCTGCATGCTCCAGCAGCATGCATAGGCGTACGACTTCCCGCAGCTCGCGTACTGGGACTTCCTGGTCAGTGGCACTGCCCTTGCACTTGCTCCTGGTATCTCCGCCACGGCCGTGCTCACGCTCCTCCTCCTTCTCATTCAAGTTGGTTTTTTGATGGACCCATTCTTCGTCTGGATTGTTTGCTCCCGCTGCTGCCGCTGCCGCCGCCGCCTCTGCACTGCTGCTACTATTGCTAGGATGCCATGCCGTCTCCATACCCACTGGCTCGGAGGCAACGCCGTCGGTGAGTCTCCTCTCGTCAAGCTAGCGCCTTGGAACTGGGAACGTTGGCGCACTGACCCGACGGTCCTAGCAATTGTTGGTAGTTTTGCGGTAATTTAGTACATGACCACCGATACAGCTACACACGTACAGATATATGCACACACTACGTATCCTCATATGCACACAGCGAGGGGGAGGAGGGTGGGGTCTTGTACCTTGTTGTGGTCGGATGCTCGTGGCCGTGGTGATGGAAGACCTTCTCGTCTCGGTTGAAGAGCTGCTCGGTTAGACTTTGACACTTGTCATGTGGCGCGGTGTTTGTTAGGTGGACTACACCAAATAGGGATGGATGATGGGTTTGGGGGGGGGGGGGGGG
>JAADWT010001145.1:0-10739 GCA_023336285.1 Pythium grandisporangium
GGGGTGGGTTACGTCGTTTGCTGGTCAAAGACGCTGATATGCATCGTCTGTCACACATCCAAAATCACTGTTGCTGGATATTCAGAGGCGATCACGTGAACCTGGCTAATTTGATTTAGGGGTCAGATAGCTCGACGGATTGAATCTCGTCCGTGTATGTATTTTAACTACATTGTGGACCTGTGGGATCAGATATCCTCTTTTGAACGAATTGGGTACAGGTAGTGAATCTCGCTGATCCTGAAGCGGTCCAAAGGAAGAGAGTTGCATTCCGATCTTCCCATTCGCACCTGACTACAAAACGGCAAGTGAGATATCCGAGCAATACAGCGTTACAGTAAAAAAAAAATTAGGATGATAACCACCTGATTCCTTTATAGATACACTAATGGAACCTACAATGCCGGGGGCTTACATATAGTACATTACTTGTGGCATCCATCTCCTCTGTGAATTTGTCCTGTTGTCCATGCCCATACCCTGCAGTATGCAACCCAGTATTCGTGCTTGTCTGTAATACTCGTACGTCTCTCCCGCTTCCTTGTTTGATATGTACCATTCGCACCAATAGTTGGAATGAAAGCCACCCACAACGCACTCACAGAGCCGCTCGCATTCCCGCCAGCGACAGGATCATTGTCGAGGGCGTGGCGTCAAAGTGAATCCTCACAGAGAATCGAGAGGATGGATCCTCGCCGCCCACAGCTCCCTGTGCTGGTCGTGCTGGACGGGCGATCGTCCAACAAGTCATCGGTACTATGCGTATCGCTCAACGGCGTGGGTTCGAGCTCTCGCTTTAACCGCGGGATCTTGATGGGTGGTGGCGGACCCACGCCGGCACGGAAGCCATCCTTACGCTTGCCCGATCGGGTGGAGGACCGACCCACCTTCCGACCTGTCCGTGCGGTTGATTGAGACTCGCCTGCTGCTGTATTTCCAATCATGGGGGCAGAGGAATGCCCCTCCTTAGAGCTGCACGCGTCCTCAACGCCGCCTGTTTCAACTACAGACAGCTTGCATTCGCTCCTTACATCACCATCACCACCACCATCATCGTCGTCGTCGTGTTCTCCTGATTCCACCTTGCGTCGGTGTTCCATAGTACCAGCTCGTTTCCTGGGGGTCACTCCATCATCACGACCACTGCTGTTACCACTACCACCACCGCCACCGGCATCACTCGCCTTAGACTTATGCCTGATACCCGGACTGCGCGCCTTGGCATCGGCCTGCGCCTTACGACTCTTCTCATTCGGATTTTGAATGACCGCCGACAGTTCCTCGCGTAACACAAAGATCTGCGACTGGAAACGCTTCTTCTCGGCCCCCGTGGAGTTGCTCGCAATGACCTGAAGCGAGGTAATACGGTTCACGAGGCTGCGGATCCGACGGTGCGGCCATCGGATGAGCCCATTGCGGCGGCAAATCTTTTTCATCAGCGTGATGCACACGCCCAGTTCCTTGGCGACCACGGCCATGGGCTTGTTGAAATGCGGGCGAAGCTCGTTCAGGGTGAGGTCCTTGACGTTGACCGCCGTGGGGCGAGGAAGAATGGGCGGCAGCAGGTGCCGCAGGATGGAGTTGGGGCTTCCATGAGAGGCAAACGCGTTGGCGGGGTCCAGCATGCTCATAAAGTCCGTGTGGCCACCGAGATTTGAGCCCGCGGACCCGGCAAAGACGGGCGAGAGCAACGGCGATGGCACGACGTGGAGTGCCCCTGCCTGTGGACTACCCGACTGGGGCGTGCTTCCTGGTGGATACCACGAGTGAAGGCGACTGCCCACGGGGGACAATTGCAGGCCGAATCCCTGGAGCTGTGCGGACAGCATCGCTTGACTTGTTGGCATGTGTTGTAGGTGCTGCTCCTGTTGTTGTTGTTGCTGCTGTTGCTGCTGTTGTTGTTGCATTTGCTGGTGGAATTGGTGGGGCTGAGCCATCGGACTGAGCCCACGGGAGCCATGCGGGGACATGGAGAGCGATGGGTAGCCGTGCAGGTGCGTCATGGGCTGCGTGAGCAGTGCGTACACGCTCTGTGGTGATTCCTGCGACCAGGTTTCCGCAAGAAACCGTGGATCAAAATGCAAATCCTTGCTCAGCGCCAGCGACACGGAGGGCGCGTCCAGTGAGGTGACCAGGTCACTGGGGGGTCCCTGCTTGTTACTGGCGGCCTGCATCATGGCGTGCAGATTGATGCCCCCCGAGGCCGCCAACGGAGACAACAGCAGCGACGTGGGCGAGCGCATGGAGCACGAGCTCCCCTCCTCCGTACTACCGTACGCACTGGCTGCGTCACTGTGGATGCCGCCCAGTTCACTCAGGTTCGTGACCACACGCAGCTGGCTGTGAGAACCAGGTTGTGTCTGTGACGGTGTCTGCCTCGGTGGCCACGGGGCGCTACCACCGGGCAACAGTTCCTCCGATCCAGTGTCCACTGCCATCACGGCGTCCTTGTCCTCGAGGGGTAACCCGCAGTCGGCCGTGCTGGTCTGCCTGCGGGCCAGTTCGCTCGGCTCCTTGTGGACCGCCTGTGTGGACGCTGCCTGCATACTGTCGACTGGCTGTGTCGTCTGGACCAACGGCGTCTGCTGCGGTTGGTCCTGCTGTTGCGATGGTAATGGTGGTGGTTGTTGTTGTTCCGGCTGCTGGACGAGTTGCTGGACGGTGACGAGCGGCACCACCGGTGGCTCACTTGAGGCCGACATCTTCTCCTCCGCCTCTGGCCCGTTCCGGACTGCACAGTGTAGCGCACTCAACCGTCTACCACGTGGAGGAAGACAGGACGAATCCACCTGGAGTCAATGCGACGCGCCGGACCCAAGGCGAATGCGATCCGGCAGAAAGCAGCTGGAAGGAGTGAGATCGTGGACGTGGGGTACGCTATACTCGCGCTGGGGGCACCAGCAGCTCCACGCAAACGCCTCGGTTTCTTGCCACGCTCCCCAAAAAAATAGCAAAACAAAAACAAAACAAAAAAGCAAGCTACGCTCAGCGTGGTTCAAACGTGGAGTCAAATCCCTTGTGGCGCACGTCAAGCGAGCGCGAGAACCGCCCCCGCGGTGGCGTGGCTTGCGTCAACGTGGCCACCAAAAAAATCTGAGTAGTGACGCTACGCCGGTTGGGCTTGCGGAGGGGGCGTACACTCGACTGTTTCTTTGGTTGAGTGCTCGCTGGCTCGGCACCTGGCTTCCAATTGTTTTTGTTTATTTTTTCCGTCTTCTTCTCAGGTTCCTGCATGCTAATATTTAGCCACATGCTTCACTTGTTTCCCCCCCCCCTCCCCCACCGCCCTACGCGTCCATACAAGTTACAGGCGTCACCCTTCATCATCACCATTTCCCCCAGGGACGGAGGGACCCACGAACGTTTCGGTCCCCGGCGGCCATTCAATTGGGAACCCAGATTGGAAAGATCGCGCCCGCCCGCAGTAACTTTCCACGCTTTCTCAACGGTCATTTGTTCTTCATGGACACCACCACCACCACCAAATAAAACGCTCACACGACTCTCTCTCTCTCACTCGCCACTCGCTTGCTGGCTGGCTTGCTCACGTACGCACTCTCCTTCATTCGCTTGATCTATACCAGCCCGGATGATCTTGAAGCCATTGAAGAGATACGTGGAACATGATCCACGGCCTCCATTCCCGCTTGCATCAGCAGATCTGAACCATCCAGCACACTGAACGGTGACGCTGAAGGTGGTGGGTTCTAACCAGTCGCGAGTTGAAAGACCCCCCCCTCCCCATCAAGGAGGTGTGATTCTTGGATTACCGCCTACCAGCCGCTGGAAGGTGGTGCACAGTATCCAGATGTCTACTGTAGGTGATGCCGTCAAGTCGGCCTTTGTGATGGAGAAGGCACCTTCCTCAACCGTCACTGGTGGCAAACCACTGATAACGAAGTGACCGAAGCGAGGTCAGAGCATGCCCTTTGGCTTGCCTGTTGCATCAGTGGGAACTCGAGTGGAAGCCGTATTCACCGTTTGTTCACGTTCGTGTCAACTTCCTCACACGTTGCTCATCATGCTGCCAGGTTCATCCCCAGTGATCCAAACGACAGCACTACACAGTACAAGTACCCATATACGGGTACACACACGCGAACAACACCAATGGCAACAACGACATAGGACTCCCATCAACTGCGAGGGACTCGACTCGATTCGTTCATTAGTCTAGTCTGTCACAATCCGTAGAGCTTCCTACCACGCAGCGCGGTGCACCTGCTATTAAATGTCGTCAGCGTCGTCCAAGTTGAGCATGACCTTCTCCATGCCCGGCTTGAACGCCGGCTTGCCCAGGTACGGGCAGCTCCCACAACGAAAGGCATCACCCTTGAAGCACTGCAGTCCATCCATCGTAGTACCCCACCACACACATTCCTTCGTCAGCTAACGGAGGCGACAGAATAACTTGGAGAGGTAGAAGCCCACAAACTGATTACCAGAGAGTACGTACGTTGCCACAGCTCGACACCATCTCCTTCAGGTCCTCCGTCGACACCACGGGCTGGTCCAGTTCGTCCTTGCGACTGATGAGAAGGTAACCAGCCAACCACAAAGCAAATAGCCAAACTTGTCAGCTGCATGGCGTAGACCCCACAGGATGCAGTACATGCATCCGTCCGTACCCGCACGTGCAGTCCTTGCACGCTCGTCGCTTGCCATCCTTGCCGACCTCGCAGTCATCCTTGGCAGCCTGCAGCACCTCGTTCGTGTCATCCAGCAGTGAATCCTGGTCGATACAACGCAATGCACCCATATTCAGTCCCAGTTACTCACCTGAAGTTGCTCGCATCACGCCAGCAACCACAGCACCACAGTATCACCACCACCACCACCACAAGCGAGCCTACCTCGTCGATAATGTCGTCATCCTCGTCAAAGTCATCAGCAACCACGGCCCACTTCTTGAGCGGCTGCGCGGTCTTGGTCTCGCCCTTGTTGACAGCGATCGCCGCGCTCGAGCCGCTTTCAAACGCTGGCTTGGTGGACGTGAACAGCGCGGCATTGGGGAGCCCAGGGTACTCAGTCACGTTCGGGTCCACAGCAGCATCCACAAAGCCACCGATCATCAGCGCCATCAGCACCGCGCTCTGTAGATGGCAACATCACGCACAATATCCGTGAGACGCAGGCATCCATGCGATCAAGCAAGCCGAGACACACATCACATACCTTGCTCTCATCCGTCACGTCCGCCACGTAGAGCTGCAGGCCACCACCCGTCTTGAGGTGCGCCGCGATGGCGCTCAGCTCACTGGCCAATGCGCTGTTATCGTCGTTAAAGGCCACCACGTTGTCAAACACGTCCGCCTCCGACAGCTTTTCCGCCATGACCTGCTCGAGGCTGGACAGGCTGGGCACGGCGAAGACGCGCACGTGGCTCACCTCGGTCTGCGCGTCGGGCAGCACCGTGACGGGGGACTCACCCTCCAGGCGGATGAACACGGCCACGTTTCCTTCCATGGTGCTCATGATCGTTTGAGGGATGTATCGCTTCGGTCCTGTTCGAATGGCGCGTGGGAGAATTCTGTTGGTGCTGTTGGTTTGGTCGTTGGTGGTGGGGATGTGCAATACCGGTTCTGTACAATACAATACGCCTCTGCCAGGCAGGAGGACTGGAGACATCCGTTTAGAAGACCGGATAAGTTATAGGTATTTCGTGCGAATCTGGGTTATATTCGTGTAACCCAGATTCCACCTGGGTGACATGCCGCCAAAATCACGTATATCAATAGATTGCACTGGGGTGAGCCAACGCACCCGGTTTTGACACAATGATGTGGCTTTTTGGAAGTGGATATTGGTAAACCAGTACATTTGCCGAAAGGTACACTGTTCCCACAGCGACAATAAGTTGGATGCTCGAATCTATTGCGGATGTCAACTTCCTGAATTCCCTATGCCAGCCACCCGATCAGCATGATGCCGCATGATCCCCGTTGCTTGTACGAGTTTATCGGAAAGCACTGCTATCGTGGAAATGAGGCCAGAAGATGAGATTTTAATCGCCAGTGTGAATGGATTATTCGGCCCTGGTCCAGCTTACTGGCCCCCCACTTCCATCGATCTAATCGCTGCAGGTCGCATTTCGCCGCTGGAGCTCGCTCGCTGTCTTTCCTCCATTTGTTTTGTGTGTCAGATAATCTGATACACTATGGGGATGGCTGGTTCCCATTAGAAGTGGGACCCTCGCGTCTTCACCTGACTTTGAGACTCGAAAGCCACGAAAAATGCCGACGCTGTAGGCTTTCAGAGTCTGAAAGCCTACAGCGTCGGCAGACCACTCTGAAATTCAGAGTGGGGCCAGGTGTCTGTCAACAATCGCCAGTCGGCTCTCTTTCACTAGCTGGCAGCATTTCGCGCCTGATATCTGGCTATGCAGTATCATTTTGTGTAGAAGGTGTTTGATTGATAGATTCGCTGATCTTGTCACCACTTTCAGAATGCCACAAACCAACATTATATACAAGCATACAGGATTCATTCAACTCATATTCACTGCGAGCATCTGGTAATCAAACCCCTTGGTTGATCGCTTGATTCTGTGGCTCATTGAGCCCTCCTCACCATTTCAGTGAGCTTACACTTGCAAGTGGTGTACACACGTGCGCTTGCGTATGCAGAAACAGTCTCATTCCTCCCACCTCAACTCACAACCTTACGCTCATTAATCGTCGCCCTTCCAACCCCCACGCCACCCACCCACTTGGGGCAGGAGGAATCTCTCTTCATGAACGCTCATGCTTCCACCTCCAGTGGGGGTACGTTCGTGGTGTGCTCGAGCCTCGAGTGCTTCATTCTCAATCTGTCTCCAAGACCAACGGATCCCACCCTACGTGACTCACTTCTACCATTTCCGCAATGGTGCTCTCAACCTGGAAGACCTGCACCGCTATGGTCGCGATCACGACCGCGCTGCTCACTGGTCGTAGTGCCGCCACGCCCAAGGCGTTTGATGTCTCGTCCTTTGATATCTCGCAACTCACCAGTGGTGACAGCCCTCTAATTGGCGCGCTCGTGGATGAACTGGAAAACACGGGCATTGTCTCGCTTCGCGAGATCCCTCACTTCTCGCAGCTGCGGACGGCCTACCTGACGGCGGCCACCCAGTGCGCCGCGCTTGAGGCCGCCAAGGAATCCCCCGGCCTGCTCTACAAGACTCTGGTCGATGGCACAGAGCGCTGGACCATCAGCACCAAGACCCAGTTCGGAAACCCAGACCTCGCTCAGACCAAGCTCGACAGCGTGTGTCCCGAGTACTTGCCCATTCTGCGTGAGTTCAGCGAACTGGTCAACCAGGTGGCGGTGCAGTTTGCACACGTGCTGGATGATGCCGCTTCGCCCCTGGCGACGGCCATGGGGGATGCCGAGACCACCGGCTCGCTGGAGCATGTCCTCACGTCGGCCGAGAACCTGGATCACTTCCACTCCTACGCGTCCCCGACCTCGGCCGTCTCGGAGAGCGCAGACAACGTGAGCCTCGAGTTCCACACGGACCACGGCGTCATGATCTTTATGACGGCGCCTGCGTTCTACGCGCTGGGCCATGACGCGACGGCGCCCATCCCCGTAGCGCGTGAGGCCATCGTCTCTGGACCGGATGCCTCCGCGGGTCTGCTGATCAAGCTTCCAGGCCGCGCAGACGTGGTGCAGCCCGTGCTCAAGGACGACGAGCTGGTCGTGATGATCGGCGAAGGGTTCCGCTCGTGGGTCGGCTCGAGCCACTCGTTCCGCCCTGTGCTGCACGCCATGCAGATGCCCACGTTCTCGCCCTCGCTCGGCCAGGTCTCGCGCTCTTGGTTTGGCAAGATGGTGCTGCTGCCGCAGGAGTCGGTGATGCCCAACACAGGGCTCACGTTTGCTGCCTACTCGGACCAGGTCACGGCCTACGTCCGCGACGCCTCGGATGTCGGCGCCTTCAGCGCCGTGGCGTGCCCACCGCTCATGACCCTCGCGCAGTCGGACAACTCGTGCGCGATCAAGGTGTACGAGCCCAAGGAAGGTGGCTCGGCCACGGTTGCCGAGTGCCAGAACTGGTGCAACAACGCGCACATGGCCACGAAGTGCAATGCAAACTGTGACTACGTGGGCACGCTGCCCGACGGAGGCGTCGACTGCTGGATGGTCTGCCTGCCCATTGACACGTGTGGCGAAGGCCAGGTCGCGCAATGCAACCCAAGCGGTGCGCAGAACACGGTCTGTGTCAACGCCACCAGCGCCACGGCGTTCTAGCATGGACCGTCACGAGAGAAGCAGCCGCCACCCTGGATGGATATGTAGATTGAGCTGAGCATGCTGGTAGGGGAGAACCTTGAATGGTGATGCCCATGAACTATGAAATCTAATTCCCGCGACGTTTCGCGACGCATTTACTATAATTCAGCGAAGATGAGCCCCTCGGGCACCTACTTGATAGTGAAGGGGAAGCGAACAGGCAGGCGTATCCCTGAGGGTCCGTGTGTCCTTGGCGGGGCAAGCTTTACAATGGGTGTAGATAAATGTTTTGCACGCAGAACTCACCCACACGGTACACAGGGTCCGGCCATCGTGTTGATATTATACCACACTGGCACTGGATGGGCAAGACGGAGGGGCATGGCCTTAATAGGAAAAATAAAATAACGCACGTTCTTCATTGACCGTTCGCCAACACATCGATCTCTTTGTTGTAATTTTTGCTTGGTGCCAGTCTCGCTTGGGTTCTCTCATCGGCATCCGCCCCTATGAGCAACGACGACATGGGGATTCCGGCACTGGTAGCTTCTGAACGCGCAATAATTCCCGTACGTGCGGCCATCGGACCCGCACACTGGGCGGTAGTCGTACGTACAGAAGCGCGGACACTCAAGGATACCCGGGGCATAACTCTGAACGGGAACCAGACACGTAACCGCGATGGCGACGTAGAGCGCCACCCGTAGCTCCATCCGCATATTAATAGTGCCGATCATTTCCAACGTCGACCTCTGCCAACTAGTAAGTAAAACGTATACTATGGGAAATCACGAGCCTTGTTGTACTTACCCCGATGGAACTTGTCGTCATCGAATCAATTGCACGGAAATGCCATGGAATGTCGCGATTCCTACACAGTCTAAACCCTGTGGTACTGGCAGTACGTACCACGATTGACTTCATCATCAGCTTTGCAGTACTGTACTGTAGAGTTGATCGTGTGAAGTCGATTTTGTTTTGTTTTTGATTTGCAACATCCCTTGGCGTTCCAACTTTGACACAATATGTACCGAGGGGCTGGTAGTCAAAATAAAAAAAGCCAATCTCGCCATCTCCTTTGCTCTGCAATCAGCAGCAACACTGCGCTGACCATGCACGATTGGAAATTGTCTGCGCGCGTGCTCATTCCTTGTTTAGCGATTGGAAACCTTGCAGTGTATCCATTATAAAAGGTTCCAGAACACTCTATTTAGCTGGAAATAGGCTACGTACCCATTTCATATATGCATTTACACAGGTTTGAAGGGGGCCTCCAACTTCAACTTAGTGTAACAAGTGAAGTGCAAAAATAAAATAAAATAGCTCGGCCCTGCCCCATGTCATGGATCAATAACACGTCGCCACGGGCAGGCACGGCGTCGACTCACAACCGGCGGACGAAAGGCGACACTGCTGCGGTGGAGGACAGCGGTTCGGGGCACAATAGTCGACGCAATAGCTTTCGGACCCCTCCAGGAGGCAGATCTGGAAGGGGCCACAGATGGATCGATTACCCGAACAAACCACCGGGTTTCGAGGGTCAGACATTGGCGGAGGGGCCGAGTTGGTCAGGAAAGGCGATGATGATGGCGGAGGAGGCGATGCGATCGGCTCGTTAGCGGGGGAGGGAGTTAGGATGGTGTCGCGTGCATTTGGGAAGCAGTGAACAGTTGGCTTGCAGGTTGTAGACTCGCTTGAACAGACTTCTTGTGCGCAGAGCTCCCCCACGCGGCAACGGTACGGCCAGCAGCCATCTTGACAGCCCACGCGTCCATGGCCATCGGAGACGCAACGCTGAGGAGGAACACACGGCACGGGGCATTGCGGCGCCAACGTTACCCTGGCAGCCATAACGAGCGCAAGCAACGCCAGATAGCTAGTGGCAAATACCTGGACGAACATAATGCTTGAATGAGGCACACGGGACTCAATGGGCTGCTGGACATCTCTACTCTAGCGGAGAAGAAAGGAGAAGAAAGGAGAAGGAGAAGAAGAAGAAGAAACAAAAAAAAAAACGCTTGATTTTGGTGAACAGACGGTCACACACGTGGAACTCTCTTTGCTGCCTACAATGAGTGGTTTCGGGTCGTTTTAATCGCCGCTTGAGCATTCCCCCTGGAAGAGGATCGTGAGACCAGGACGCTTGCAGCGTTGAATCCTGAAAAAGCAAGGATTCGAGTACGTGCGGCCATCAGAACCGCAGACTGGGTTGTACTCCAACGTACAGAAGCGCGGACAGCGGAGGGGAGGGGAGGTAGCGATCACGACACGGTGGCTGTGCCCCAGAACCAGCAATGCGAACGCCATGAGAGCGCCAAGCATCAGCCCAATCATTCTGAATCAAATCCAATCAACGGCAGCAGTGGATGCAGTAGAAATGGCCCGCCCTTGAGCGCAAAACGGTCGCTTGGAGGGTAATTGCCAAGTGCGATGCTACCGATTTGCTTTGTCTTCGCAATAGGCCATGGAGGGGATGGATAGGGGCTGGAGCAGAAAATGTGATGAATGTCGCTGATGGGGCA
>JAADWT010001146.1:0-10729 GCA_023336285.1 Pythium grandisporangium
CCCCCCCCCCTTAGCATTGAGGATGAGATCTGCTCTTCTTCCCTTCGCTGCTGTGGAATCAATTTGGTCCGGCTGAATCGCCTTCATTTCTCATTTTCTGTGCGAGTACACAGCGCGCCTAGCCTCTCAGTGGATCACGAGTGAAGCTTTCAAGTCACACCCTCAAAATGTTCCGCGTGTGCTTCTGTTGTTGTCGCAAGAAGGAGGAGCCGCCGTAACACGCACCTCCGTATTTTGAAGAACCCCTGCCGCGACCATCTTTTGTATTCAGTGTCACGGCTTTTGCTTCCGCTCTCTCTCGGTCGGTATCACTCTGTTTGTCTCAAGCATACGCGAACCTGACAACCTGGCCAATAGAATGATGATGTGGGTTGCTTCGTGAGGGATTGGAAACAGTGCGAGCGAACTGGAGCACGTCGCTTGTTGCTTGTTCAACCTGAATTATTTACATTTGCGAATGAATACATGTAGCGGCTTTGCTGCACTTCAAAGTTGTTCATACTAGCACTATGCGGACTCTCATGAGAAAGCCAACCGATGTTGCTCGCTTAGATTGCCTTGGCCGAGTTGTCCCAGTCATCTTCCAGTGTACAGTGTACAGTGCTGACGAAGAAGGCTGTGAGGACTGCGAGTATTAGGTTCTAATCGCAGCCAGGAAAGATGTTCTCATGGCAGACCCAAGAGCATGAAGGAGGAGTTGCATGTTCGCAGACCATTGACATAACAACGAAATGCATGCGCTCTGGTACAGTACCTACCTACAAGCGACACGTTTCAGAAATTGCGATGAGCCATGTGATCCGTTATCCAAAGGAATCATCACACCAAGTTTACCCCCACGTACAGCTGTTCGTTTTGACTTCCGCGATCGATAGCTGCCTGATGTGACCAGTTTGGATTGACTTGCTTCTCTTTTCTGTTGTTGAAAAGCCTGGATGGTTTTAGACTGAAGGTAGCTCTGCCAGCAAGCACGACCACTAATTTTGGATCTTGAGATGTGTGCCGCAATAAAGGGCCACCCAAGACGACGAACTAGGCTCCACTGATAGAGCGCAGCCCCGTTGGTGCTATAGAGAATGTGAATGCGGAAGAACGCGCTGCTATATCTGCCGCCTGCGATGTCACACCATTGAGCGGCACTGCTTTCAACCAGCAGCGCTCACGACCGAGGAAAAGAGCATGCTCCACTAGACCCGTCATTCCCGGATTCGCGCTGTGCTGCCCGAGTCACGCGGTTTGATGGTAGTAGGCTGTTGTTTCGAGTGTGACTACCGCTGTACGACCCAGAGTAGCTATTCGAGTGAACGTCATGCTACCCGACCTAGCCAACTTCCCGGCATGCCCTCAAAACCATGGCGCGGTCTACTACTGCTGTGAGCTCTCCGCGACCACGCGCGAGGTGTTTACGCGGTTCACACTGCCCTCGGGGGACTCCAGCTTTGACCGTGCATACCGCGATGGCTGGGCCCAGCCTCGGCAAGTCAATTACCCATACGTGTCGTTCACACCGGACACGCCCGTCATGTTCTACGACCAGCCCGAGTCGCTCTGTCGGCTGCAGTCCGTGATCACGAATTTCACAACGGGTGAGCGCGTGGACCAGTTGCAATGCGCTACTCAAAACCAATCGCTCGCACTGGAGGCGCAGGATGCTACGCAGTTCTGGACGCACCCCACCAATGCGCGCAACAATAACGCCTCGTTCCCCATCGGTGCCATCTGCACGAGCCTCATGGATGCCACCACAGGCCGCGTCTCGATCGCGCGGAAGGAGGCCTGTGTCTCCGAGGCAATATCCATCCAAGCGCGCTTCACGAGCTTCATGGAACCGACGCTCGTGCTCGTGTACCTGTACTACCTGACGAGTGTGGTCCTGGTCTTCCTCTGGTCGCTTTACAAGCGCGATAGAGAGAAGAACCGGCTCAGCAGACGCCCCACCAAGCCGGGCAGTATGCTCTACCACAAGCTATTGGACCCAGCGGCTTTGTCGTCCTCGTCCTCGGTGGCGTTGCCATTGGAAGCCGTCACACTGCAGGGGCTAGCCCCATCATCGGCCCCACTCGCCAATATCGAGCTAGACACCCGTGCAAGTGCTCATCACCCGCAGGCACCATCCCCCGATCCGCCCGGCGAGGCCGTGGTGCAGACCGGGTACTCACCGTCGCGCTTTGGTCGCGCCGTCTTGCTCTACTTGCTCTCGGCCACGGCCGCGCTAAACATCCTATTGATCCTGCTGATCCGCGACTATTACGGGTCCTTCTCACCGCCTCTCTTCCAGCCCAACGGCGCGCTTGTTCTCGTCTTCTTCCTCACCTGGCTGCTCACCTCGGCCTGGTACGTCGTGCTCGTGGTCTGCCAGCGTGATGTGCGCAACTTCTTTCGGCTACGAACCCCACTGCACTCGTGTAGCTACGTGCACATGCTCAAGCCGGACCACACAGAGCTGCTTCTCGCGGACCACACGGGGATCTCCGAATGTGTGGCCCGCGTTGAGAAGAGCGTGCGGATGCTGTGGACAAGACTCGGGGCCCTCCGCCACACGTCAGCGGCGGTGCGGTGTGAGGAGATGGCTTCGGCATCAGCCGCCGGTGTGGACGGTTTTCAACGCACGCTGGAGGTGGCGCTTACCCACCACTGCGATGACGAGGATGACGGCCAGGCATCTGGTAGCAGCAGTAGTAGTGGCAATGCACCCACGCGTGTGGTCGAGTTTCAGCACCTGCGGTACGTCTACGACGCCAGCGTGGATCAGTTTGTGCCTGGTCACGTAGAGATCGGGAAGACGTACCGCGAGCTGCGCAACCATGGTGCCCATGGGCTTTCGACCGAGCAGGCTCGCCAGCGGCGTGACCTGGTGGGGCCCAACGAGATCCGTGTGGCCGTGCCCCCACTGTCGCAGTCGATTTTGCACGAACTGTTTTCGCTTTTCTACGTGTACCAGCTCATGTGCTACTACGTCTGGTACTACTTCAGCTACTGGACCGTGGCGCTCGTGATGACGGGCGTGGTCATGGGCTCGGCCAGCATTAAGATCTACACCAAGCGCGCTATGCAGCATGCCGTGGCGGCCATGACCCATGACGACAGTGACGTGGACGTGTACCGTGATGGCTCGTGGCACACGCTGCCCGCGACCGAGCTCGTGCCCGGCGACCTTGTGCATGTGCGTGAGCCCTGGCGATTGCCCTGCGACCTTGTCCTCCTGCGTGGCGCCACGGTCTGTGATGAGGCCATGCTCACGGGCGAGGCCATGCCCGTGCAAAAGCTGCCTTTGCCCGACTCACCATTGGATTTGGACACGGTCTACGACCGCGAGGACAGCGCGCATGGCGCCAAGCACACACTGTTTGCCGGCACGCAGGTGCTGGCTTCTGGCCGCGGTGAACGCATCTGTGCGCTGGTGGTCGCCACGGGGGCACACACCTCCAAGGGCCAGCTCGTGCAGGCCATCTTGTTCCCGCCCGTGCTGAAATTTAAGTACGACCAGCACCTCAAGGTTGTGATCGCCGGTCTGCTCCTGTACGGGTGCATGGCCTGCGTGCTGGGGGTGCGCTTCCTCACGGGCAACGGCAACCTGACCAACAAGATGGCCGCGTTCTGCTACTGCATCTTCCTGCTCTCGGGCGTCGTGAGTCCATTGCTGCCCGTGGTGATCACGGTGGGGCAGGTCAATGCCGCCAAGCGACTGGAACAGGCCGGCATCTTCTCGCTCAACATTCAACGCATCACGCTCGCGGGCAAGGTGCGTGTGTTCTGCTTTGACAAGACGGGCACGCTCACCAAGCAGGGTCTGGACATGCTGGGCTGTCAGCCCGTGAGTTCCACCGCCACGAGCAAGGGTGCGTCATCCCTGCCACCCTCGTTCCTGCCCCTCGTACCCACGGCCGACATCACACAGGCTGCCATTACCAGCAGCAGCGCCCACTCTTCCTTGCCCACACTCATGCAGTACGCGATGGCGAGCTGTCACTCGGTGGGCTTGCTGCATGGCGAGCCCGTGGGCAACGAAGTGGAGTTGCGCATGTTTGCCGCCACGAACTGGCGTCTCATTGAGACTGAGGGTCAACGCCCGCGTGTGTGTCGTCGTGCTTCGGCAACAGAGGAGGGGGAGGAACATGGGGAGGAGCTCGAGTTCCTGCAGCGCTTTGACTTTGACCACAGCCGCATGTCCATGAGCGTCGTGGTGCGCCATCGCCGCTCGGGCCGCGCGTACGTGTTCTGCAAGGGATCGTACGAGCGCATGAAGCAGCTGTGCTCAAGTGGATCCCTGCCCGCCGACTATGACGCCACGGCGCAGGCGCTGGCCAAGAATGGGTGCTACGTGCTGGGTATCGCCGTGCGCGAGCTACCACTCGAGTGGTCACTGGCCGACGTGGAGGCACTGGCCACGAGCGGCGACCGAGATGCCGTGGAAAGCGAGCTGTCCATGCTGGGTCTGCTGCTCTTCCGGAACGAGCTCAAGCCCGACACGGCGCACGCCATTGCCCAGCTGCAGGACGGGGACACGCGCGTGGTCATGATCACGGGCGACAACGCACTGTGTGGATGCTACATCGCCCGGGCCAGCGGCATGATCAGCGAGCACTCACGCGTGATCCTCGGTGATGTGGTGCGGGATCGTGCCATGAACGCGTCCAGCACCACTGCGCTGGTGGTGGAATGGCGCGATCTCGAGGATGGGCTCGTGTTTTCCACGGCCGAGGTGACACGGATGGTGGAGAGTGCTGAGGAGATCGAGCTGGCCGTGACTGGCGCAGCCTTTGATGCGCTGCTGGCCTGCGACGCGCTGCAGCCGCTGCTCCTGGCCGTGCGCATCTATAGCCGCATGACACCGGACGGCAAGATTCAATGCGTGCAGCTGCACATGGCCACGGGCGCCGTCACGGGCATGTGCGGTGACGGCGGCAACGACTGTGGCGCACTGCGGATCGCGCACGTGGGCGTGGCGCTGAGCGATGCCGAGGCCTCGGTGGTGTCGCCGTTTGCGAGCAAGCCAAAGAGCGTGGCCTCCGTGGTGGATCTCTGTCGAGAGGGGCGCTGCAGTCTCGCGACCTCGTTTGCCAGCGTCAAGATGCTCATCGTGTACGGCATCGTGGGCTCCATCATGCGGCTCTTCGAGTACTACCACGGCGTGATCTTGTCCGAGTGGTGCTTCATTCTCATGGATGGACCCACGCTCGTGGGGCTCTCGTACGTTATCACACTAGCCAGGCCACTGCCCACGCTGGGGCAACAGCGCCCCACGTCCAGCCTCATTGGCGTCACCACGGTCGTCTCCACGCTGGGGCAGGTGCTGGTGAACTTCATCTTCCTCTGCCTCGCGATCGCCATGCTCAAGAACCAGCCATGGTATTGCCCCTTCACACCCGACAACGTGGACCTCGCGAAGTGGTGGCTGCTCTCGGACAATCCCTTCGCCACCTGCCTCTTCTTCCTCACGATCGTGCAGCAACAGGCAGCCGCTATTGCCTTTAGCTTTGGCTCGCGGTTTCGAGCCCCCATCTGGCAAAACTGGGCTCTCGTCGCCTTTGCAGGCATGCTCTTCGTACTGGACGCCTACCTCGTGTTGGGCACGCCAAGTCGATTGACTGATCTCTTCCGTATCGCCAGTGGCACGAACGTCGTGGGGTTACCGGATATTCCGCTACCCTACGCGTTCCGCGTGCAACTTGTTGGACTGCTGATCGCCAACGTCTTGTGTGTGCTGCTCTTCGAGTTCGTGGTCGTACTGGGACCTGTGCGTGATCGCCTGCGCTTCCATTACCACAAGGATCGCTTGCCACCCATGAGAAGGTAAGACATGGTCGTCAAGACCAGTGATCACTGCCAAGACGGAGATGGGAGCGGCGAGGACAACGAATACGAGCTGAGAATTGCGTTCTTGCAACTCCTGGCAGTTTCCTTCCCTATGAGGTGTTCATCGTCTAGGTCGGATATTATCACGGCTTGAATGGCGCTCGGTTCGGTGCAGCGTAAAGCACGAACGCAAGCAACACTGTAACATGCACATCAAAGAGGGCTTTCACGATCGCACTGTAGCTACTGTCAAAGAAACACGACAGCGTACAGCTTGAGCGTTGGAATCTACAGAATACGCCAGAATACGCCTAACTAATACGCCAAACGTTTCACACAACCGGCAAAGCCCCTATTCTCATGGACAACTGCAGCATAGAGGGCATTAGTAAGAAAGCAAAATTAAAAGCAAACACAGACAGCGTACCATGAACACAATTGTGAAGATTACAAACACATCGAACAAAGCTGCGGGTTCAGATAGCCATGAAGCTGTCTTGACTCGCCAGATGACACGTTCAACATGTCTGGCCTGCGTGCCATCCCTCCACCTACTCGTATTCCAGAATGACTTCGTCCACCTTGAGTGCGTCACCAGCCACGTGCTTGACGGCACGCACGACGCCCTTCTTCTCTGCGCGCAATACATTTTGCATCTTCATGGCTTCGACGACTGCTAACTCCTGCCCCAGCTCCACGTGGTCGCCCGCCTCCACAGCAACTGAGATGAGCATGCCGGGCATGGGGCACAACAGCAAACCTGATGTATCCACCTCTGGCTTTGGCTTCATGTGCTGACCGCACAGATGCTCCTTCTCATTGCGTACAATCACGTCGTGCACTGCACCGTGATGCTGCAAGCGGTAGCCTTCGGGGAGAACTTCCATCACCTGTGTGGCTAGAGTCTGAGTCGCGTCGACAGAGGCACTAAACAATGGCGCGTTCAGTTGCCAGGCGATGTCATCCACGACACGCCAGGTGCCATCCACAAACACAAGCGTGTGGCAATCCACGCGACTGGATTTCGTGTGCCCTACGCACTCCAGCTCGACCACGACAGCGCGGTGCACCTCCCCAAAGGCGCCCGTAGTACTGATATACAGCGACTCGCCGTGCACATGCAAATGGTTGCGCTGCGCGAGTGCGATCAGGTCGGTTTGTGACGGTGACGCCTTCGTGAGCACGCGGAACCGAGGAGCCACGCTGTCTGCGCCGCTATTCGCAGACGTGTCGGGTGTCGCGATCAGCTCGAGCTCCTTGTTGTCGATCGCTGTGGCCGGGTCAATGCGGCTCGGCACGGGCACGTGGACAGGGATACGACCTGATAGTTGACGGCTGTTCTGCGCCTTCTGCAAGTGCATGATCGCACCAACAAGGACGAGTTCGTTTATCTCATCGCGCGTGAGGGTTACACCGTCAAAGCCCTCGGGGTATTCCTCATCAATGAACTTCGTCGTAATCTTGCCGCTCACAAAGCGTGGGTGGCGAAAGACATCCTGCAGGAATGAGATGTTGTTACCGGGGCCTCGGATCACGTAGTTGTCTAGTGCCGTCTTCATACGGGCAATGCTCTCGGCTCGGTCCTTGCCATGTGTGATGAGCTTGGAAATCATGGGGTCGTAGAACATGGAGATATCGCTGCCCTCGCTGACCCCAGAGTCGACACGAACACCCGGCAGATGACGCGGTTCCTGGTACTTGAGCAGACGTCCAATGGAGGGCAAGAAGCCACGCAGCGGATCTTCAGCATACACCCGGCTCTCCATAGCCCATCCATTGATCGGGATGGGCCCCTTGAGAAGCTCACTGGGCAACGCATGCCCCGCCGCCACTCGAATCATTTGCTCGACAAGGTCCACGCCCGAGATGAGCTCCGTCACGGGGTGTTCGACCTGCAGTCGTGTATTCATCTCCAGAAAGTAAAACTGCTTGTGCTTGTCGCACAGGAACTCAACCGTGCCCGCCGACACGTACCCAACCTTGCGCGCCAGCATGGCTGCCTGCTCCCCCATGGCGAGCCGCGTGGCGTCATCCAGGAGCACACTGGGTGCCTCTTCAATCACCTTCTGGTTGCGGCGCTGAATCGAGCATTCCCGCTCGGGCAATGCCACCACGTTACCGTGCGTGTCGGCCACGAGCTGGATCTCAATGTGCCGCGGGTCCTCGATGAACTTTTCCAGAAACATGCGGTCGTCACCAAAGCTGCTGGCGGCTTCTTCCTTGGAGAGGCGAAAGCCGAGCTTCACTTCTTCGTCGTTGTACGCGACCCGCATGCCCTTGCCGCCACCACCCGCGCTGGCCTTGATCATCACGGGGTACCCAATGTCGCGCGCCACGCGGACGGCGTCATCGGCGCTGTCAATTACGCCCAGGAAGCCCGGGATCGTGTTCACGCCGGCATCCAGCGCCAATTGCTTGGACTCGATCTTGTCGCCCATGGCCTGGATGGCCTCATGGCCCGGCCCGATGAACGCCACGCCGGCATCCTCCAGTGCCTCGCAAAAGTCCTTGTTCTCGGATAAAAACCCATATCCCGGGTGCACGGCCTGCGCGCCCGTGGCCTTGACGGCCTGCAAGATGGCCGGGATGTTCAAGTAGCTCTGGCTTGAGGCGGCTGGCCCCACGCACACGGCCTCGTCGGCCATACGCACGGCCACCGAGTTCACGTCCGGCTCCGAGTACACCTGCACCGTGCGGATGCCCAGGCGACGGCACGTGCGGATCACACGTACGGCGATCTCACCGCGGTTGGCGATCAGGATCTTGTCAAAGAGCTTCTCCGTGGAGCGCGCCGGCGTGGACAGCCGCCGCGCCGCCGACCAGCGCGGGCCGGTGGCGCCCGTAACCGCGGGGCGATGCGCCGCCGTCGTGGCCAGCGCGCGTCGCCAGGAGCCGCGTGCACCAAGCCGCAAGCCGTGCATGATGGTCACTTACGCGCTTTTGCCGTTGCCGATTGACGTGGGGGCGCTTTTGCGGAAATGTCCCTGCTGATTGTGATCGTGGCCCTGGTCGTGGTCGTGGTCGTGCTGCTGCTGTTTGGTGATGCCAGCGATGGAACTGATGAATGAGGGGGTGAGATGTTTAAAACAAATGGTGGGTCGAGTAGGTATACATACAAAGTGTTATATAAACGTTATCGAAACGGTTTAAAACGGTGGTGTGCGACGAGGATGAGGGGATCCACCACTTGAATTACGGTAGCGGGCGGTTGAAGTTGCGTGGGATTCCATTTGAGCCCCACCCTCAAAATCCAAGTCGCGGGTCGGCCACAGCGACGCGTTGCTCGCACGGATTTAATATAATTATTTATTGGCTGGGAATACTGTAGCGAGGGGAGGCGTTGCATGGACCACGCGGTATTTACGATTCGGATTTACGATGGAACGCCATCAATGGATGCATGTACAGTATGCAGACAAACAAACAAGTTTTGTCAGCTCCATTTTCGCACAGGGGGTTTCAAAACTTGCCGAAATACAGTTTAGATTTAGGAAGGCGAAACTAACTTAGAAACCATTTTAGGTTGCGATTATTCCTAAATGTTTGCATTGGATGAAATGGTTGCCGCATTTCACCCAATAAAACAAATGCATGATAGTGCGCGAAGATCCGCGTCCTTTCAAAAGGAGGAGGCACCCACGGCCAACCTGCAAAAGATACGCGCATTGCCACATTGGGACAGCATTCCAAGCGCAATGGCTCCGATGGGTCTTCCCGCTGTATTGGCACTCTCCGCGTTGCTAGCATGTCTGCCACTGATGCACGGCGAAGAGCGGTCGGTCGTGTACTCCTCCCATGCGGACGACGCATGCACATCTTCCCCCACTCAGGTCGCCTTCGTCCCCATGGGCATGTGCACGGCAGCGCGCAGTTGTGAGAGGGACTCCGCCGGAGGAACAAGTCTATTCATCACACAGGATTGCACTACCAACCGTCTTACGTATGCGGATACGTTGTTTGCTGGGAACCCGTGGATTCTGTTGGAGATCTATCAACCAGGAAGCGCCTGCGCAACGTTGGTATCAGCCGTGGCTTACCGTGGTGATGGCACGTGTATTGTGGTGGATAACGCCGCGTCCAGTCTTACCGCGACTGTTTATTCCAACCAGTCTGCTTCAATCACCACCTATACAGGAACCACGTGCGACGACCCACCTATCAAGCACACGGTGATCACGCAGGCACTCGTTTCAAAATCGAGCTGTATTGATGGCATCGTCATTGCACGCACAAGCCACTCAAGCGCCGTGACCGTCGTTCCCGAAGCCAACGATGCCACCTCGCCGCTTTGGGGAATGACAATCACTCAAGGCTGGGCAACTTTAACATTCACTATCCTTGGCTCCATCGTGTTGTTGGAGTAGGTGGGCTACACGCAAAGAGATGGAAATCATATGGAAGTCAGGTCAAGCAGCTGAACTAAGTATCACCGATTTACAATCGTTCGACTTCGCAGCATTCCCACAATGCTAACACACTTATGGCAAGCAGCATTCTTGCTTCGCCTTCACTCGCCAAGCGTGTCAATCACAGATGAATGAATGGGTGAATGAATGAATGTTGGTGCATCATCAGGGTTCAGATTGAGTCACGTTCGATTTCGCGTTTCGCGCCATCACTGACAGTCTCATTTGCGCATGCAGGGATTTGGGGATCCTAATACGTACATGTACATCTATTCCAGTACAAATGCCGCTATATCTGTACTTCAGAACTTATATAAGATATAATGTCTCCATATCCACTGAATTAGCGCTATGAACCAGCCCACATAAAAGATCCCGTCAGTCCCTGGGTGCAAGAGTGTGTGTCTACGAAGAAGCGCGTGCCAGTGAGAGCGACTGACAATCGAGCAGCCGCGTGACAGCGGATCGCTTGGTCTCTCACCCACACTGACCCAGATACTCACTTTTTGTTCGAGTCTTCTCCTCCC
>JAADWT010001147.1:0-10728 GCA_023336285.1 Pythium grandisporangium
ACAAACATCCGCATATATCCTCGCCTCCCCATACCCACCGTAGACCCACCAAGTTCCGCTCCATTTCCACCACACGCCTCTGACGAGCATACCCACCCGCTATACTAATTATTGCGTTTGCTACACCTGATAACTCCATCCGACTGACCGCAATAATCCGGGTCGGGTGTCTGCTCCATACGCCGGGCTCGTTCAGTATCTGGGAGCCCATTCCAGAGTGTCCGCAACAGCATTCCTTCTCGACCAGTTAACCAGCGCGAGTCATCATGGCCAGGTGTCCACCTGAGTGCCTGCTGCTTACCACTTGGTGTACCGAACTCGATCGCAAAGTTTTGAAAAGCGGCATGCACACATAGTGTTGGTGCCCGTCCATCTTGTATTTCACTAGGTGGGCCTCGGTATTTATCGTAAGGCATTGCTTCCATTCGCTTTTCCTTTTCGACCTGTGGCAGATTAGACCACAACGCGCGAATACGCTTCCCTTCGCGCCCCACCAGCCATCGTGAATCGTCATCGCCAGACAGGCGATCCCTCGCGTGCTGTTTCGCGTCCGGTGTATCGACTTCTAACACAAGACACCCGAAAGTGGCATGGACGCGCATGCAAATGGCGCTCGTTCTGCTCGCTCTAGCGTTTTCCGAATGACACCAATGAATAACGCTCAAATCGATGCATTCTGTGGCGGAGGAATTTTTCGCGTCCATATTCTAAACAACTGTCTGCAGATCACCGCGCCCGGCTGTGCGGTTGCCGTTTTGCGCCGTGGGTCTTTTCCCTGCCCATACTCTGTGTGTGGCGAAATGTGCTCAAGTACATTTCGCCACACATAGTGCGACAGCTGCATCGGTAGAATGACGTCCGGCGCGGAATCCGACTAACCCCGTTACTACGCGATATCGGATTGTAGCTGTTGCTTTCGCGTTTTATCATATTCAACTGTCGCTCTGCCCATTTCCGGACAGCTCCATACGACCTGCTAATGCACTCATCGGGTTCCAGCTCTCGCCGTTTTGCTATGATTTCAGCATGTGATGGCGGATCTTGCCCTTCCTCTAGACGGTTGCGCAGCCATTTAATCGTTTGACCTTCTCGAGGCGCGCTGGCGTAGATTGTGTTACCGGCATACTGACTCGGCTTGGGCAGGGATTATGTTTTTTTTTGCGGCAACCAGCCAAGCTTTTAGCACAGAATCACTCACGTTGAAATACAGAGCTATAGCGTCACGTGTGATACCGCGCGGACGCGCTTTGTACCTCGCCACTGCCGCGCTACGAGCAGCCTTGGGCGTGTTTTGGGCGCCGACATGCCGGTCACGTGGAGCCATCGCCACGAACGAGAGTTCTGTCTTATTCGCCTGTTTGTCTCTTGCCGTTCTCTCGTGGGCAGCGAATGAGTTTATTTTTAAACCAGAAGCAATAGTTCCGTCGGAATCAGATGGCGTTACTGTAACCTAACAACGACATCACGACAAGTCTTGGAGCAACCTTAGTGGTCAAGAGCAATCTTATCTGCAACCTTAATTCCGCCGACAACCTTATTTTCGTGGTCGGATTAGGTTTCCGGATAATCGCGGCTAGCCGCGCCCGCTTCTCCGCGGTGCTTAGCAAAAGATAGATCCTCCCTGTGTGTCACGGGGCAGGAGTATGCTTCGTGAAGTGACTTACACGCGTGCGCGAGTGAGGAAGCGTTCACTAGCTGCTTTAAGTGTACGATAGAGCGTACACTTAATTACAACAGGAACAAAGTCACTTGTGTGATATTAAGCTAAATGAAGACCGAATTAGTGTGTGGTGATTCGCGTCCACGAATCACCTTAAAACCTGAAATAGAAATACCTTTCTAACGTTTCTAATGTTTCTAACACCCAATGGGTGGTTGTCAAATACCTACGGGGCTTAGGAATTTGTGATTGACTAAAAGGTGCCTCTTTTAGACCAATCAAGCATCGACCGTATGATGACCACGTATCTAGTGATCATCCATGAATATAAAAATATGGCATACGACTTGTGTCACACCGGTTCCACACGATTGGTACACGGTACCAATCATCCAAACTCTCTGCCAATAGTGTGGACGACACTATTGGATGTAACCTTGCTACACTGTGGGTATATGTGTTCCGCGATGCGCGCCCTCGACCTCCGCTGCGCGGCGGTGAGGCTCTGCTCTCTAAGCGCTCGTGCGGGCTGGATGTCCGAGGGTTAGGTAGCTTTCATATACACATAATAGTATATAATTCGAGGGTCTGTAAGGCTGCTCTAACGACTTCGATCGGAATCACTGTCGGAACAAACCCTGTGTCGGAATTTTTATGGTATGATCACTTATCACTAGGACATTGGGTATCTCTCACTTTGGACCGGCAAAGATGTAGAACCTCAGGATAACAATGCGCTTACCGACTTTTCTTTATAATAAGCCATGCAAGTGTTATAAGCCATGGTGCCAATTGTCCAATCAAATTCCCTCATTTCGGACTGTACCACGCTGTACCAAAAAATTTCTTGTAAGCTATGCTCGTAAAATTCAAATACGCGCCGTAAATTACATGCATTGTCAGCGTGCGATGCGAGCCGTATATTTCAAAATGGCGCGTCGATTCCAGAAGGAGGACTGCAGCTACTCATTTCGCAAATGGTGCCCCAAGCGCCGCGTAAGGGCAGATAAAAGATGAAGGGAAAGCCGAAAAAGTTCGCGAGGAAGCCAGTCCCAACGAAGAAAAACTGAAAGTGATCCAGCATGCACGTGCAGTGGGCATGACCGGAGCCCTTGGCGAACTGTTTCCTGATATGAAATCAAAACCACGGCACGCAAAGACCCGACAAGTATACCGCTGGCTAGAGAAAGCTGATGCAATTGAGCAAGTAGTCGCGAAGGGAAACGGACGTCTCTACAAGATACGCGACGCTGGTCACGCCACAGTGCTTCCCGATGCTGCTGAGGAACAATTACGTTTTTGGATTAGTGATCTGAACAAAGAAGGGGTTCCCGTGTCGCCGCTCTTGCTCTCAATTCAAGCTCGAGATGTCGCTTCGGCCTTTGGCATACCTGCGGATGGTTTCACGGCATCATGAAGTTGGCGAAAGCGACTTTTGGAGAAGCACGGACTCTCGTTGCGTCGTCGTAAGCGTCAAGGTCAACACACGCTGCAGGATGCAGGAAAAGTGACAAGAGCGTTCGCAGCTACGGTGAAAGATACTTTCAAAGCCCATGATATCACTGACGTCTACAATGCGAGTCAAACCGCTATGAATTTCGAATATCTACCAAACCACACAATCAACAACAAAGGCGACCGAACTGTGTGGGTGAGAGGCAGCGGCGCTGGCAAGTGTCGGACGCCAGTGATGCTGCCGACCGACTGGGCAGGGAATAGGCCTACCCCCTTTCTCATCCTCGAGCAGCGACCATCGACGGTGCCGAGCACACAAGCGACCAACACGACAATCCAACACGGATTTGGGAGCGTGCTATGGGTTGAGATGCCTACAGTGATGGAGGAAACAGGCTACGTCATCTACGGAAATGGGGAGGGGTGGTGGAACACCTCCTTGTCGCTGGCATTCCTGAAGTATCACGTCGGCTCCCGGGCTGATGTGGTGGAGCGCCAGGAAACTCCCAGCCCATCCATCAATGACCAATACCACGCTTGGATTGGGTGAGGAAATTGCCCAGAAGCCGAAGACGCATCAGAGCAATATCCTCGACCAACGCCGCTGGGTATACAGTGTGAGGAGAGTTTGGACACCTTTGGATCGGATTACCCCCTATATTAGGTGTCAAGGTCGTGTGTGTGCTGCGTAGGTTGGAGATTTTCCAAGTCCGCGCTACACCACACTGATATGGACAAGAACATCCTCCTCTTGTGGGACGATTTCAGCGCTCATTGGACTCCGTAGGTTCGATCGTATGCAGCCAGTATCGACGTCGTCTTGCTCAAGATTCCACCTGGGTACACCTCTGTGTGCCAACCCGTTGACGTTGCATGGAAGCGACCTCTCAAGCACCAGCTCCACAGCTTGTGAATGAGCAACCTCGAAGCCCAACTGCGAGCATTTCGATCCCGGCAAGATGACCAACGTGATGGGTTTAAACTTGCCTCCCCAAACCTCTGGACTGTGATAAAGTGGCTGCAAGAATGCTGGACGGCCATGACGGAGCAGACAATCATAGGTGGATTTAGAAGCGTGTTGAAACATGCTAAATGCTCTCATGTGGTGAGCGAACAGACCAGGTACCCACTGCTAGCAGTATTTCGGTAGAACTGACTAGGTTGAATATCGCGACTGATGTAGGTCGGGATGTTGACGATTGTGATACTAGAGACTAAAAAGGTCAAATTACACGCACATTTTGGGTATGCTAGAGAAAGTGGGCTTTCGGACACGTAGCTCAGTGGTTAGAGCACCGCGAGTTTTGCGGATGGACGCGGGTTCGATTCCCGCCGTTTCCATTTTTCACGACTCAAAAGGTAATTTATCGCTATCCTTTTTACGCAAGATAACACATCGAGCCGCGTCCATGCCAACGAGCTGGTCAACTAGACTGCCAAAGTTCACACCAGCTTGCTAGCTACCAAGCTGATAATGTTTCAAATTGCTGTACTGAGTAGACGTGACCGGCATACCGAGCGCCGCACTGATCTCATGTCGAATCTGGCGAGGGTTACCGTCGACGGAAATCTGGGATGCCGCTCTGCCAAACAAGAGAAGATCGTCCATATCCGAATTGTTCAGGTAAGACAAGAAAATCGGCTCTGTACACAGGTGGTTATGTAACCTGTTCTACACTCGGTTCAAAGTAGAACACGATGTTAATCATTACGCAATAGAATCCCTCGCAAGAAACCGACAAACCCACTCACCTCGTTCTCAATGATCACCGTCCACACATCCGTGGGCTCGTCGCGGACGGCATTCGCAGCGAGGCGTGCTGGGCATCCGGTGAAACGCGCCATCGCCTGGTAGCGCTGACCAGTTGTGCGCTGCTTCTGGAACCCAGCATGTACGCACCCGAACATGCGCTGGGAATGTGATATGATCTCTGGAACTATACGCAAGGGTCGCGTAAACGGCATCTGTCTCCTTGCCGCCTTTGCCTGGCTGACACCGTGCCTGGCACGGAGGATTCTACGAGTGCAAACGCGACACAAAAGGTGAATTTCGACAACCTCACCACAACGCGCAGCCGTCCTTACGTACCGGTTACGAGCCTCTCGGCTAGTGGACTGCCTCACACGGTAGGCCACGTTCAGCAGCGCACAGTACTCCTTGAACTCGCGCAACCCAGACTCCTGTGTCGTGTGAACAACCCCGAAACCAGACGAACGAGGAAAGCTTCACTCTAACGCCCCACGCATCAGCGGCCTCCGCCGCGGACGCCAAGGCCTCGCGATCGGCGTAGCCTTCTTATCACTTTTCTGGTACCTCCTGATGTCCGGTTCGTGACACGAAGCGGTTTATACAGCCGCAGAGACATCTACATCAATTGGGCAGGCAAGCGGCGACGCGTGTACAACATTCGGGTGTGTCAGAGCACAAGAAGGAGAAGAACATGCATCAACAACCATGGACGTCGTACTGCAATCCACGTCGTATCTTGCATTCTCTTCCTCGTTATGGGTGTCGGTGTGAGCATCAGGCTCCGCAGTTGCGTCTGCCGCAGATGTCGCGTTCTCTTCAATGCTATGACCATCGGCATCATGATCACGCTTCGCACTTGCGACTCCCCCACATACGGCTACATCAAGTCGACATGCACGCGGTGCCACACAGACAGCATTGGGGCGCATCAGAGTACGACATGGGTCAGAAGACCATCATCTACAACCATGGGCAACGTACCATACTCCACGTCTTCCTTATCATCTTCCTCGTTGACCACGGCATCTTCAAGATCATCCTCCACGATGTCTCTGTCCAAGCGGGGAAAGACTGCACCCTCGCGCTTCCGTCTCCTCTTTATTTTCCGCGCTCCTCTGAGCGTGATTGGCATAGGAGCCATTGTCGCCTGCGCACTTCGTTGCAAAAAAGACAGAATGGCCAACCAAAACGATTGTCGGCGTCAACTGCTCCGTCACCCAACCACCCCACGATCCAAGAGCCCTTGACACAACGTCGTAAAATACGAGGAAAGCTACGCGGTAAAAGTCACGGTATGTTACCGCGTAAACTACTCGGTCAAATTGGTCCTTTTATGCAAAACAAATTGGAGCTCTAAGGGGCGTTCTTATGTACCTCCCGGGAGCGGGGGCGGGAGATTTCTCGAATTTGATTGGCTCACAACGGTGTGTATCACGACAGTCAATCTCCCGCTTCCGCCCCATAGGCCCGTTCCTATGAAACGGTCCCGGAATGGAGCCTCCCGGGATTTTTTTCCCCGGAATAAGAACCGTTTCCTTCGTATACCATGTGGTTTTCTTATGTTAGTATTCTCGTTTAATTGCATGTGTACCACATTATTTTCGGTAGAATATCCTAATCTAGTACCAACTACTACTTTGAAGTCACCTTCTACTTGTGTATGCTATTTGCAGTCGATTGATCGGCGTCAGTGCCTCCCTAATCACGGCAGGGAGGCTAACGCACCATGGTCCTGGGGAAGCGCAGCTACGCGATGACGAGACCGTATGAGGAATACGAAGGCGACTAGGTCTTCCTTTATGTGGCAGCTATCGTCTACACTGAGTATATAAACCAGCGATGTGAGAAAGCAGTTGCCCCTCCTTTCTTTTGGAGTGAGTACGTCAAAGATGCACTCCAGAACCCAGGCCGATTTGACCGCCGTTACCGCATGCCATTATCGTCGTTTAATCGGCTAGCATTGCTTCTGGAGCCGTTCTTGTCAACAAGCCACGGCAATTTAAAGATTTGCGTACCAATTGTGCTGCACTGCACAATTCGTTGGTTGGCCGGTGGCTCATATGATGATATCTCGGCCGTTGTATCCCTAACAATTCCCACATTTTATCGGTATATCCATTTGGGCATGAATGCACTCCTCAAGTGTGAGTCGCTGGCCATCCAAATTCCAAGCTCTCAAGACCAGCTTCACCAGCAATGCGAAATTTTTGCTGCGCTCAGCTCAAATGGAGCGATAAGAGGTTGTGTGGGTGCGATTGACGGGTGGCTGTGTCGCATAAAAGCCCCATCACGAGCTGAGACGAGTCATATCACATCGTATTTTTCAGGTCACTACCACGCATACGGAATGAATGCGCAAGCAATGTGTGATCATTTATTTCGCTTCACTGCATTTTCAATGCGATTCCCAGGGGGAACAAATGATGCAAGAGCCTACGAACAATGGTCTGTGCGTGGAAGAATTGAGGCATTGCCACTCGGCATGTACGCGATCGGCGACAACGCCTATGTTGTCACGGAACGGCTTTTGACGCCATACAACGCTGGTGACACAATGGATCCACGCAAGGATACGTTTAATTTTCATCTCAGCCAACTGAGAATCAAAATTGAGCAAGCGTTCGGTTTGGTGGTGACTAAACGGAGAATTCTAAAAAAGCAATTGGAAGTGGGATTAAAAAATGTTCCAGTGGTGGTTCATGCAATTTTGCGCCTACACAATTATTGCTTTGGCGCAAGAACTAGTGCCGGTATGCCAATGGGAGATAGACCAAATCTATCAAGTGAGGGAGACAGGCTTGTTCATTGGGTATATTCCATCAACGGTCGTACGGGGACAGGGGACTGTCAGGTCTGCCCGTTCGCCATTCTCCGGGAAAAAATCAAGGAGTTTATCTACAGTCAAGGGTGGCGTGGGCCACCACACAATGTTGAACGCAATGGTAGTGCTTAAGCGTAAACGGAAATCCTAGAACGGATGCAAATTGTATCATCACTTGCACACTGGTTTTCCCGATGCTGAGTCCTTTACACCACTAGATTTTTTTTATGATCAGTTCTTCATCCTCCACTCAGAAATGTTTGTGCATTGTTGTTCTCTACTCTTTTTCGATATTCAATATCCAATGGTTCATGTTATACTCATTTGTCCCGCTGTGCTTTCAATCTTTTGATGTACTCATAAAGCTTCACAATCGATTCATCGTCTTCTGGAACATCATCTCGTTTAAGTTGGGCCACTTGTGCACGTAAAGTCGATATATGCTTCTGAGTTTGGACCATGATATCCATTTGTGCCTTAGTAGTTTGGACTGCTGCAGCTTCAACTAGCATGAGGTGCTGCTTCTCCTCTCGATCAGCTTTCATTTTTTTTTAAGACGGATCTCGTCATCCATGAATTCTATCTGCCGCTTTGATAGCTGGCTTTTTTTTCTCGTTGTTGGCGAAAGATCTCATGACAGCTAAGAAAGCCTCACCTTTCAAGGCTCCTTTAACACCACAATGTGAAACAAACTAAGTCAGAACAAAATCATGTAGAGTTACATCCAGTTTTGAGATTAATTCACGACGCACCAGGACTTTTGGTTGGTGTGACATCTGTGGAGCGAGCCCGGGATGACTTATCTAGACTGTCCATCATATTATCGGCGGGAATTGCTTGTGCCACACACACATGGAGGCCTGGTCGGGTTTTTGTTGTTAGCAAATGCGTATAATAGACATCCATTTTTCCCTTGTGAAGTGTGTAACGGGGCTTTGCGCACCCGTTATACGGCTTACACGTGTGCGCGTGTGAGGAAGTGTTGGCATCAACGGAGTGCCTTTGACGTCCGCTGGAAGGTCTCAAGACGGGAGACTTGAGGGCTAAGGCGCAGATTTAAAAGTGATTATATTTATACCTAATTAGTACCTATGTGCCGATACACATAGTACTAATTAGGTTTTTTTTTCCTATGTGAGTGTGAGCGCTGGCTCCCGCAGGCTTAAGGGAGCCAGTTTCTCCTAGTTAGCCCTTATTGGCTAAAATATGCAAAACACTCCCTCAGTACATTTGAGGGAGGCACAATGAAATGCACTGTCTTATGAAAAGGACAACAATGTGGACTGATTGTTTCCCGCGTGTGACGGGAGTAGGCCCCGTTACAAAATGCGCTGAAGTCAGAGTGATTTCCTGATTGAGTAAATCTTGTCATCGCACCCCGGTACTCTTCACGTAATTTTTTGTAAACTTTGTGCAGTTTCACAGAATCATTGCGCTTAAATTGCTGAATGTCGATGTCAACAATGCACGGCAAGGGGTGCAATATTGAATTGTACTCGACGATATCCTCATCGCTATAGGCAGTGGCAATGTCCTTTCAAAATTCGGGCAAGCCACCAACTTGATTTGTGTTCAGCATGTGTCGCGTCGCTGCGTTTCCTTCATCAGCATATCGGTCACACATTTCGTCGGAAAAAAGCACGTTGAGAAGCCGAAACGTGCAGGCGACTGTCTTTTTAGCAGAGTAGGAAGCAGCTGAGGGACCAAAAGCAGCACCGGAGCTGGATATACTGTCTCGCGTAGCGAGACCATGGCGTATTGCATCTTTGTATGCAGACTTTTTTGCTTCCATAGGTCTAACATGGAGCCGGCGGCACTCACTCTGCAAGTCATTTGTGCTCCACATCTCGTACACAGCCATTCTCGCGAGCATTGGGTCAGCATCAACCACAGCGCTAGCCTCCGATGGCGACGAAGGAGCGGCGCTGTGTTCCATTCTCTTCTGTGCGTGAAACCTCGCTAGTGGTCCTACGGTACTGATGCGTTATGTTGAAAGATCGCCCATCGCCTCGTCTTTGTATCGGATACAACGCTGCTCCCACAACGCTCCCGCCCCAGCTGAAGTTTTGTATTCCGGGAGGGGACCGTTGTGGGAAATTTATAAACCTAAACCGGATTTCATCTAGCCGATCAAATGCTAAGTGGTGCTCCCGGGATGCTCCCGACCCTTTCATAAGAACGGGCCAAAGCTCCCGCAGCGGGAGCGGGAGCGACCTAAACCTCGATTAAAAAGGACGATAGTAGGAAACGAACGTCCGCCATTGACACTTTGTCATCACACGAAAAGAAGGAGGAGAAGAGGAGAATGAACGCTGGTGATCAGGAAGAGGAGGACGGGGAGATGGCGGCCGTGGATCTCGAGCTCAGCGCTTTCGTGGGGATGGTCGTGAATGACCTACGTGCGGAGTGCAGACGCCGCAAGGCAACGCCTGCTTCCAATACGAAGGCTGCCTATCTGTAACGACTGACAGTATTCGAGAAGATTCCAGACATGTCATTCCGTGGCGTCCGTTATCGCGCAGCGTTGGTTACGCTGTGAGTTTCATATTTGCATTCGTTTCGTGACATCTACGCAAGCAAGACGAGCATTTGTTTCACGGCATCTACACAAGGGGGGCTCCACTAGGGATTACTACAGCGTGCCTGGTAGCTGTAGGATTTGGACGTAGATGCATGCATTGAGAAATAAAAGAGAATCCAATTTGCCTTCGGGCAAACACAAGAGCAAGGATTACCATACTATCTTAGTGCGATTCGATTGGCTATTGTGACAGAGAGGGCCATCAATGCGGCCGCAGCAGTAAATAGTCCTCGAAGACGGGTGGAGGCTCTCGTCGACTCGGTGTTTCGATTGCTAAACGTTTTGTTTTCGGACACGTATTGTGAGCGGTTTGCAGAGCACGGCAATCTAGCAACCGTCATGCCCTTGACAAAGAGCTGTTGGTTTGAGTCCGAGTTTTGAGTTGCAAAATGCGAATCCTATAATGACGAAGAGGAAGACTCATTGAACACCCTTTTCCACATTGAACCGTGCTTTGTGAA
>JAADWT010001148.1:0-10727 GCA_023336285.1 Pythium grandisporangium
ATGAACTTTTCGGACGCGGATGTGAACATGGCGCTCCAGGACGATGCGCTGCTGGACATCAACCTGGGGGACCACTACGGACCAGGTAGTGCCGACATGGACAGCGATTTTGCTGACGCGTTCATGGCCAGCATGATCCCAGGCGTGGCGGCCATCCCGGGCCTCAACACCGCCAACAACAACAACGCCAACACCAACAACACCAACAACCTTCACGCGCAACCACCACTGCAGTCCTACAGCTCGGTGGAGGAATACGCCGCGCTCATGGGCGTCAAGCTGGAAACCCCACAGGATGATGTCTCGCCCACGACCTCCATGGCGCACCTGCAGTCGTCCATGACGAGCTTCAACATGCACGCCAACGCGCCGGACCCGGCCAAGGTGCAGGCCAACACGGCGTACTTTGACAACCTGTACCGCGAGCGGGGCGACGGCGATGCCACCTCCATGACGTTGCCCGCCAGTATGGGGCGACCGTTTGCGGGCGTGACCCCTCCACACGCCAACGCCAACGCCAACTCCAACGGGAATGGCAGTCGTGGATATGACCGGTCCACCGAGTTGGCATTCAACCAGATGAACCACCGCATGTACGACCCGACCTCGGGGTACACGAGCGCGGCCGGGTTGCTGTCGTCACCGGCAGATATGCAGAAGCAGCCGATGCAGGCACAGCACCGCCGCATGACCGCGCCACACACCGACCTGGGCTCACAGACGCTGTCGCCGGAGTTGCTCTCGGTCATGATCAAGAACAACCAGGCCATGCACAACTTTGGTACGTTCTTGGGCTAGTATGAGATCCTAGGGTCTTAGGGTCTTCCTGGGGTCCTGGGGTCCTAGGGTGATGGACCTAGCCTCGGCTGGAACCTGTCTAAATGGCGGTCTAAACCTGCAAACCATAACACTCACCTCTCTGTGTGTATGCATGTATATGTGGCTGGGGTGCAGATAATAACATGACTGAGGAGGAGAAGTCAGCGCACCTCAAGGACGAACTGAATCGCCAGCGCAACCGCGAACACTCGCGCGTGTCGCGGCTCCGCAAAAAGGTCTATATCGAGAGCCTCAAGTCGGAGGTGCAGCAGTCAAAGATGTTTCAGCAGATCTGTCAGCACAGCCCCGACCTGGTGGCGCTCGTGGCTGCGGGTCCTAAGCCCACGTTCATGTATGCATCCCCCGCGTATGGTCGTGTACTGGGCCTAAAAGACCAGCACCTACTCCCCAACCATACGAGTTTTCTGGACCTCGTTCACCCGGTACGTCGTGTTCATGTGTGTGTATTTTTTTAATTTTAAGACGCATCATTTGTTAGACCTCCTCTGGATTCATTACCGGACTAACTGTTTATGTGTGTTGGTGTGTGCGTGCGAACCTATGAATCTTTTTGTTAGAACAACCTGACGGAAGTCCGGAGCATTTTCCAGAACCTCTGTAATGAAGGAGACAACAAACGATGTACGTGTGAAGGATCATTAGCCCCTACAGAAGTTGGCTCGGGTGTGGGTGAGGGAGTATCTGTGATGCTATGTGCCGATCTCAATCGTATTCCGTACTTTTGCTGTGGTAATCAGTTCGTTTCCGGATAAAATCGCTGGCGGGTGAATGCTATGACGCCGAAACCACGGCGCGCGTAGCCGAGAATGGCATCGTGTGCTTCACGCGGGTCGACCGCGAAATTTGAGGACGAGCGGACGAGTGAGCAGGTAGAGCGTGGTCCTACTTGGGTTGGTCTTGCTGCCCTCGTGAGGCTTGCTCGAGCGCTGCGTGGTGGATAGAAGGGAAGGACAAGGAGTTAAGACTCTCCGACCCCAGGCTACGATCCCAAGTGATGCCACTTCCCCCCTCCTCCAAGCTCGAGGATAAGGATGCGAGTATTTCCATCTTAGCTACTGGAAGTCGGCAACAAAAAACAATAGCATCCGACATCCGACGAAACGAAAATGACAAAAAGAAAAAAGAAAAACTGCGAAGTGACACAAGATCCCGAACAATGGTAAGGTCCATGGTTGAAAACTGCATAGGTAGTGGATCTGGTGGGGCGATTGCGCTCGGCGGCAGCGGATCCCGCGGTAAGGTTGCCCTCTCACCCCTGCTCCCAGTACTCACAGGCCAAGCAAAGACCCCTAAGGAATGAAATACACCACATGAAATAAAGTGAGACCGACCCAAAGAAAGCGCGTCGAATGGAGTGGAGAGCGACTACTACAGAGACAGAGAGGATCGACATGGGATGCGATGAACGTGGCGGCGGTCTGTGGAGTGATCTCGCTGAGAGGGCTGGAGAGAGAGCGCAACGCATTAGAAAAAAACCAGTCACAGAAGACAACCAGGCATCTCTGTCCTGAACTTACAGAGTTTCCTGCGAGTCGTGCGCGCCAGTTCGCTCGCCATCCGCGTTTGCTGCATCATTTGAGCCCTGCTGGAGTCTAAGCCACACGTATCATAGTGTGGCCACGCATAAATCGTAGGCACCCTGTCAAATCTAACGGATCAAAGAATGATTCTTGGTCATTTACAGCATCCACCTTCTGTCCGCCACCGACGAGATACGTAGTATAGCGAGTATTCCACGGGTTGTTCTACTTCTAGATGGATAGATAGATAGATCGATAGATCTGATCCAGTGCGCTCGCCACTACCCGCGCTGTCTGGAACGGTGTGGCTGTAGTATACCTGCACCACCGTGGTCGTGGCTTAGAGGCAGCGAGTGAGACCATTGCATTGGAGTATCACGGGCCGGCCGCAGCTATGAAAAGAAAGAAAGAAGAAAAAGAAACAATACTAATAACGACCATGTGAAAGCACGAATCCCATCTGGCAGTGAGCGACCTAAATTGTCCAGTTACTTGGATCCAAGCACCAATCCGTCGCGATAGATCCTGTAACCGTGATCAAGTCGTCTCAACGTTCATTTTTGTTGTTGCTATTAGTATCGGATAGTCGATTCCTTCACTCATTTATTGCTAGACACACGTCGACCGCCCACGGATATGTACCTGCCAACACCATCACGTGCCGGAAAATGGAAGCACTGCCGGTCCAGCAAAGCTACGCGATCCGACAGTGCCGAATCGGGTTGGTGGATGGGTTCGCCAGATCCAGCTGACGCAACCGATTGAAGCGTGACGGTTGCGCGGGCGCTGTGATACTGTACGCAGCGCCCGCTCTCTGCGGGAAACTCGGTCCAACTCATTGTGCCCACCGCAGTGGGGATTTAACGAATGCAGCCATGAAAATATGTACATGTATCCTATCTGTAGGAGATTCGGACCGCGCTTCCACAGTGGATAATAAGTATTTCTGTGCGGCAGGTTGGCGTGGCCACGTCTTGGTGGAGCACACACTGTATTGGCGCACTTCAATATCGAAGCGTGTCAAAACCAGGCGGCCACCTGATCCTGTGCATGCACTCATCAGTGTGGTGTACCCTTTCCCTAACACACAATTCACTTGTTCGATTTATGCTGCGTGTGATGTGCTACCATACCGGTAATAATAGAGACCGTTGAGTCGCTGCTGTACAGTGTACACAGTCGTCTACTGTATTTGGCCTTGTGTTCATTTAAACGTGATTTTACTGTTAATCGCGCTGACTCTGGTAAGTTGTTTGGGTAAATCCTCCAACAAAACTGACTTCATTTGCAGGTTGGTAAACATTGTCTGTATTTCCAAATTTAGGTGACTCCAAACGTTGTCTTCGGTAATTCACAGTCACTCCTTTCAATCAACCTTCACCACATTTTAGACACCTTGAATAGAGATGACTAAAAAAATTCCACAACAAACAGCAGTGGACCCAGCTCACAGCACGAACCACCCACCTCATTGTACAGTGTAACTTACAGCAAACAACGAAAATTGCCCAGTTCCGATTTGCCCACCAGTCTTCGTGACTTTGTGGTGCCAACTCGCTGGTTTCGGCCCCCCTCCAATCGGAAATCCGATGATGGGCATTTATTTTGCCTTGACACCTGGGCCACCACACCCGCCCGCTCTTCAGCTGGTCCAAACGAGCAGAGCCGCGTCCGTCCTCCGCTTCCAACGTTGTGGTGGCTTTCCGGATGGCCTATTATCATAGCGGCACTCTTCTGTCCTCTGCTGCATGCGCTGGGGCTGCCTGCACGCGCGAGGGAAGGAGACTAACCGGGATCGCATCAACGCTGCAATCACCACGCGCTCTTCTTCATCGCCGTTAGTCCACACCCCACGGCCCAACGGAGGGGGTGGAAGCGGGCAGACACGCCCCATCAACCCCCGAGGAGACGCCATTGCTTCGACCACGCCAACGCCAACAGCATTTAGACCGCGACAACACCAACACCAACAGCATTTAGACCGCGACAGCACCAACACCAACACCACCCAGAGATGCTCAAGAAGATACACATGAAGAAGAAGACCCCGGGCATGGACCCGCCCCTGGGCACCCACGTGCCCTACGCCGGCAGCGCCGCGCCCATGGGCGTGTCGGTCTCCTCCACCGCGTCCTCGCTCTCACTGGGCGCGTCCACGGGGCCCTCGCACCTCAGCTCGGGTTCGACGGGCTCCAGTGCGCTCCAGGCCTCGTGGCTGCGCAACCGGGACTCATACACCACCACCGTGCTCGTGCAGGAAGACGGTCAGTGCGATCTGTTGGCGATGGACGGCGGCGACCCCAGCAGCATGCGCAGCAGCAGCCGCACCCACGACCCGGCCTCGCTCTTCGTCGACTACCAGGCCACACCCGTGCTCGCGGCGCCTGCGGCGGGCGGCATCACGCTGTTGGCGCCCTCCTCCTCCATCGCCAACGCCAACAACGCCAACAACGCCACCAACACCCCCACCAACAACACCACCACCAACACCACCAACGCCAACACGACCACCAACCGCAACAGCGCCGCCAGTGCCAACGCGCGGTACGTGGCCGGCGCCACGTTCTTCAACTACCAGCTCTATGGCGCGCTTCGCACGGGTGACGCCGTGACGCTGTGGACCCGGGCGTATCGCGGGTACGCCGTCTCGGCCTTTGTCTCGGGGTACGTGTACGTGGCCGTGATGTACCTATTGCTGCGAATCCCCAGTGAGGCACTCGCTCTACCGTCCACGAGACGCCTCAAGAACCTGTTGCAATTGGCCTGGTGCCTCGTCCTACTCGTCGGGTTTGTCTCCGACTCGTACGCGCCCAGTAAACTGCGGCGCAAGTCGTACATGCTCCTGGGCTGGGCCATGGCGGCCGTGCTCTGGCTTGCGCTCTTCGTGCTCTTCCAGGCCGCGGCCGATGCCACCCAGGCCACGAACGAGGCCAACGACGTCACCATGACCCTTGATGGCCTCACGAAGGAAGACGAGGCCATGACGACAACAACGTCGCCTCGCCCCGGCACGATCACGGTGCTGCTCTTTGCGGCGTTTTCGGCCACGATCATGGCCACCAACGCGCTCGACATTCGCGTGATCGAACTCTCGCAACAGGAAAAACTGCAGGCGCGTGGCTCGCTGTTGGCGACGTACCAGATCGTGCGCATCTCGGCCCAGGTCGTCATGCATTCGCTCATCGCCAGTGTCGTCCACGTGCCCTCCGCCAACGACGACGCCAACGCGACCAACGAGAACAACACCAACGCCAACAACAACGCCAACGATGGCCTCATCACTCTCCCCTTCGCCGTGCGCTTTGTGTACCTGCACCTTGCCATCATCTCGCTCGTCCCGCTCTACGCGCTCATGCGTTGGGCCCATGAAGACCCCATCGACTCGGCCGCTGCTCGTGCCGCCATGGAGGCCGCCCACGCCGCGTTGGCGGGCCAGGCGTTGGCGCAGGCGCACGCGCAGGCCCATGTGCAGGCGCACCTGCTCGCCAACGCCGCCAACGATACACGGTTCCGCGCCACGCTGCGCACGATCGCACAGAGCGCCCAGCAGCGCGTCATCTGGCAGCTCGTGCTCTTTAGCTGCCTGCTCTTCTCGTTTGGGTTGTTCCAGTTCCCGGGCATTCGCTACGCACTGGAAACCTGGAACCACGTCGGTGCCATCTCCACCTTGGTGCGCTCGTGTCTGGGGGACCTAGCGTTTGTGGCCATGCTGGCGCTGTGGCGCCAATACGCGATCAATACCAGTTGGCGCACGCTCACGATGGCCATCTTACTTTCGTATGCGGCCATGTACCTGACCACGGCGGCGTTGATTGCCTGGGACGTGGTTCACGCGCCCTGGATGGATATAGTCATCACGGTCTTGCGTGCTCCGTTTCGAACGCTCACGCTGCTGCTCCCGTTCGTTCCGGCCATTGAGATTGCGCACCTGGGTACCGAGGGCACAACGTTTGCGCTGCTCAGTGTCTGCCAGAGCGTGGTCAAGCTGCTGGCCGCCGAGGTTTCTCGCGCCGTCACCTCGGCCTCATCCCCGCCATCGTCATCGTCTTCCTCCTCATCGGCGTCCTCCTCGTCGTGGGCTTCATCCTGGTGGCAGCTCTACTTTACGGACGAGGAGCTGGCTCGGAATGCGCACTCCACGCAGCGCCAGGTGTTTCTGGGGGCGCTGGTGGTCACCGTGGCGCTGCTGGTGCCCGCTGTCAGTGCTCGCGCGTTGCTGCCACGGCAGAAGCTGGATGCTCAGCAGTTGCGCGTCTACGGTGGCTACAACCCGCGCTCGGCTGTGATCCTATTCGTCGGGTTTGTCACCGGCCTGGGCTACGTTGCGTATCTGCAGATCGCTCGGTTGGATGATGACTGACCGTGACGAGAAGAGGGGGAAGATAGCAACGCAACAAGCAAGCATACTGTTCATGGGCATCAAACCGACACACGGCAGCAATTCGAAAGAGTAATCGCACCACGAATATCTTGCGGAGCATCTGTTGTTGGACGGAATGTGCTGCTGTTGGATGGAACATGGATGGCTGTAGTGGATAGAGTTGGCAAATACGTATTAGTAGTAGCGTGTGTAGTAAACCCACATACATCAAGGTTAGGAATACTCCTCCTCCTTATAGCCCCCAGCCTACGCGCTTACTCTCTTCTCTTCGGTGCTAGGCTCGGCTATATCTCTTTCTCACTGACAGAGCCGCCAGCACACCAGCACATCAGCACTAACGATAGCTCTGCACCTCGCTCTGTTCAAAGCGTAGCGCGCGAAGGCGGACCACGCGTCCACCCTGTTGGTTGCGAGCCATCGCACCAATCACCACGACCACGTCTCGCTTGTGAAGCACGCGGAGTACCGTCTCGGGGGACAGCATCGCCTCCTCGGCATCAACTACGGACACACCGTCATGCAGAGCGACCTGCAGCACACCGAGACCGTCTCCGTCTGGCGAGGCAACTGACGGCTTTACCGACGGCGCCGTGGCGATGGAGAAGAAGGACGGCCCCTGTGTGTATCGGCGAATATGCCGCACCACGCCACGCACGCGGACCAGACGCTGGTGATGGGGGTCATCCGGGCTGTTGTCTCGCGCGGTTTGGCCAGGTGAAAGCAGCTGGATGGCCGTCGTGTCTTGGGCTACGAGGCGAGCAAACGCATCCGCGAGAAGGTTCTTGATGCGCAGCACGTGCTCCTTGTGGATATCGGTCAGTGGTAGCGCGTCAGTCGGCTGTTGTGGCTGCTGTTGCTGCGGTTGCTGCGGTGCCATGCACTCCGTTGACGTTGGTGTGTCTGCATAACAGGCGTAGAGACATATACCAGGGGACATGCAGAGTTTGGCCGGGGCAGCGACCCGCAGTTGTAGGCGGGGATTCGCCAGGAACGCCACCTTCCGCCAGTCCTTGCGTGGGGTAATGGTCACTAACGAAGGGGAACTTCCCCCTTTGGCTTCGGTTCCGGTTTCTGCCAAACAGCTTTGCACGAGCTGCAGTAGCTGCTCAAAGAAGGCGGCGCTCTTCTTCTTGGCGATCGCACGGAAGCCACGATACAAAAGCTGATTGTCGATCACGCTCGTAAACAAAGGCGCCGTCTTGTCACCGCCTCCGGAATTGTCCAAGACGCGAAGGTGGGTTCGAATCTTGACTCGAGTGGCGCTGTGACTCCCTTTATCGCCGCTGACTCTTATCTCGAGCTGACCGTAGTGGTGATCGCTCTCGTTCACTGCAGTCATGTGGATGACGTATGCTGATAACACGGTAGCATGCGTCTCAGCGCAATGACTGATAGTAGGGTGACTGATCATGTACAATGCAGAGTACCCTGCGTGGATTAGCGAATCAACTAGACCTGCATGCCTTGGCGGATTGCTTGGTACTGAAGCCCCTCGTTCGATCAATACTGGATCCAACACCAGGATCGCGTCTTCTTTTCGTGGTAGCACGCCCTGCAACGCTGACGACAGAGACACCGCCGACACCTGGTCCATCTCATGCAAAGCCGTTGGGGACTTGTGTGATTCTCGCTCCATTTTCTCATCATCAGCATCATCAGCATCATCATCGTCCGTTGGAATTCCGCCAAGAAGCTGCGCGAGAACCGTCAAAGCTGAGATGGCATCGTCCAGTGATGAGGCCTCTCTCTTCTTCTCCCTGGGCGGTGCATTCACCGACACGGGTCGATCTGAATCTCGTTCTTGGCCGATCCGTGCGTCAAAATACTTTTGTACACATCCTTTCATCACTTCTCCACTTTGATCCACGGTACGTGGCATCTCGTGAGATGTGGCATGCCCGCTTTCTAGTGGATGCATCCACACCCGTAGCTATTGTTCCCACCCCACAAACCAAACCAAAAACACACAAAACACAAATCAAAAACAATATCAGCAAAATGGGCATGCCCATCCATGTAGCCTGCAGTAGAACGTCAAACGACAAGACCCACACCTATCTACCGCACATACACACACACACACGCACATACCTCTCGATGATCCGAGAGGATGCTGAAGTCGTCAAAGACCACATCTGGATGGCGCCCATTGATCACCTCCTGTTGGCCGTACCAGTTACAGCAGGGCATGGTCACGAGCCCCACCACCTCCCGGGCAACCACGGCACTCAGCGCCTGCGCCAGCGTCACGTGGGCATGCACCAGCACCAACACCACGCGGCGAAGCTCGATGCGCACATTTTCAATCTTGTTGCGGATCACCACAAGGTTCTCGATCGATTCCCACGATTGAGCTCGCTATAAGAACACAATCGTATTATGATAATGTAGTACCACACGACAGGTAGGAGCAATGAGGGACTTAGTAATTGTAAAGGCAATGGCTGAGCATCCAGTCCTAGGCCACGCACCTCCGTGTGTTGCTCCATGGCCGGATCCACACTGTAGCACCGCCAGTGGCGCAATCGGTACGCCAGCAATGCCGCCGTTCTTGCTGTTCGCATTCCATATTATGGAGGGAGCCCCCCATCAAGTCAGCATAAATGTTGGCCAACGTGGTACCCATGATTCCGTGTACATCGCATGGTCACGTACGCGTATTGCCATCACCAACGATCACGATACCGTCCACGTCTCCGTCTGGCTCCGAGTTGGACTCGGCTTGCTCATGATCCTCGTCGTCGCGGATAAGAAAGCGCCGCACGGCATCAAACAGTCCCATGCTCTTCACTCAAGTTAGACAGCAATATCAACAACCCCCACCAACCTCGTCGTTAGCGACAGATCACTATTGCCATCCATCCACCTATCCAATCCAATCCAATCCAGTCCAGTCCACTCGCACCTCGGTGATCTCCTTGGCGTCGGGGAAGAGCTGGTGCTCCAGCAGCTGCGGGCTGCATTGCAGCTTGCGCACAAACTCATCCAGGTACCGCAATGATACGGGCGGTGGTGCGCGTGGTGAGTGGCTCGCAGTCTCGCTTTGCGGGGCATCCGTGGGTGCTCGCCATCGAGAGACATGGCGCTTGGTCGCAGACGTCACTTGCTCCATTATTGCGCTTTGGCCACACACGCTCTCTACAATTTTGACAATCAAAAGTGTCAATATAGCGCCTTTCAACCAGCCGAGTTGTGTACCAGCCACAGCGGTACATGGCTACATCTGGATACGCCCCTAGGTTATGGCGGTGCTTCCTTTATGTTGTTGTTGTGCGTGCTTGTGACGCATGTGAGACCGTCGTGATCTATGGAAAGATTCCAATGCCTGTACCATACAAGTTGTTGGCTTGGTGGACTGGTTCTATTGCGTGGGCCATGCTCGTATCACTCTCGTCTTCCTTGGCATCGAGTAGTGCTTTCACTGACCTTCTTTCCATATTTAATTGTTCCCAATTCCACCACGATTGTCCGTGTCTCCTCGCAATTATCTTTCACCATAATCATGGCGCCACGCTGTCGCTGGTGGCCGTGGATGCTCTTGCTTGTGGTGCTTCTCATGGAGGATAATGGCCCACGTGAGATCGACTCGGAGGTGATGCAGAGCCACGGCGGTGGGTTCTTTCGACGGGTAGCGGCCAAGCCACTCACGGAACGCGCTTCATCATACGCGCGTGGGATTCCGCTGTACCATGGAGCAGAGGGAGAAGAAGAAGACGATGAAGATGATGTAGAGCTGGATCTCGATGCATTCTCGAAAGAAACGCTGTCGCGCGGGCAACGGCGGGGTCAGCGTGAAGACCGTCCCCACCGCACGCTTAAAGGCCGCGATGCCGCGGGTCAGCCCGTGGAAGTCCAGGTCGGCGCCAGGGATGCCGAGCCGTTATCGCCGTCGCCCCGTCCGCATCACCACCAGTGGGCTCAGGTACGGGGATGCCGTGAAGATCTGTCTGCCGCCCATGCAACAGAGATGCTAATCGGTTGACTTG
>JAADWT010001149.1:0-10723 GCA_023336285.1 Pythium grandisporangium
ATATCGCGGTTCCTTTCAGAGGAACTAAAAAAAGGCATCCTTTGGCTCCAGCTACAACTATAGTAAAACACCAAGCTGTGGTTAGAATAACTAGATCTGTTTGGCTAGGGAAGAGAAATGCGCAGACATGCTGGCGGCCACCATGCAAACCATCGGAAGTCAGTCGTGTTCTGCGGAAAAGCGAATTCGGTCTTGTTCCAGAATTATCAAGAAGTTTGTAAGTGTATGACTCCCCGGCGGCCGCATGCTTCGTCTTCTTCTTCTTCGTGGGTGCAGCATAACCTTTATTATAAACGCTTGACACTTTGCGTCGCAGACGAGAATACCGCCCATGCGCGAAACGTACTAACGCCTTCCAGGCAGAATCTGCCGGAACTTTATTTTGTTTTAATAGCGAACGCGAATTGGGGTACGGATGACGATGGGTGTACGCTGTATGTCTATCTGTCGTGGATGCGCGGGTTGCTTCATGCCCCCCTCCCCATACATTATTGTACATCTAATCTCCCTGCCTGGACGGCAGAGCATTGACAAAAGGTGTCCCCAACCTTTGTGAAGTAAGCGCAAATCCAGTGGGACTATCATGGAATTGTGACTTGTGAATAGATAGACACTCCGCCTTCCTCTGCGCCGGATGCAAATGTAAATAAAATGACTCGCGCCCAATACCCCACGCATCCCCCCATTTCCGGACGAGCGTCATTCCGGCCGCCGGACGGGCGCTCGTCGCTGCGACGGCCGTGCACTCGGAATTCGCCGCTGTTCCTTGCGCAGGAGCGACTGTGCTATTGGGGTTCGGCCAGGTCTATATGACCGTGAGGATAGCGACGTCCGCCGCGTCCACCAATCAGATATGCGAAGTCAGTGGATCCGCTCGGCATCCGCTCCATGCGCTTTGATGGACCCATCCATTTCGGCGATGCGTCTAAACTGCCATCACCCACCCATAAGTCACAAGTGAATACGACATGCGCTTGGGACTCGTAAGGCTTAAGACGATATACCACCCACACCACCCACACTCACCATCCACACGCAACACCAGTTGACACAGGGGGCTCGGATAGACCAGACCAGGATGTTTATGACCCCACCTCGCGCGAGTTGCTACATTCAGTCGTTAGGCGCGACCAACCATATATTCCACACTGGCTGGCTGCACGCCATCGCGACCGCGGCCACGGACCAGCAGCTACCCGTCGAGCAACTCGAGTGTCTACTAGCCACGGCCACTGCCGCGAGTTCGGTCATCATCCACGAATGGGAGGTCCACGCACTCTTCGGGTTCATGGTAGAGCACAACGCGGAGGCCCTCCTCGTGGCCCTACTGCGCCAGCAGTGGCAGACCCGGGTCAAGGACCCCGCCGGGTTTGCCCAGCGCGTCGTACGCGCCATGGTGCACGAGGGCCACGCGCGGTTAGTCCAGCTTTTTCTGGAGAGGCAGCCCATCGACCTAAACGCTGCCAGCTCGGCGCTGTCACCGTCCTCGCTGGCGGCCACGGCCTCAATGGAGGATAGTCGTGCGCCGCTGCTAATCGCCGTGGAACAGGATAACGTGGCCATGGTGGCCGTGCTATTGGCGGGTGGCGCTGATCCGCACACGTTAGACCCCGTGGACGGCTTTGGGGCGCTGCACGTGGCCGCGGAATGGAACAGTGTGCCTATCCTGCACCTGCTTGTGGACGCCGGTGCCGATGTGGACGCACGCACCGAGGAAGGTGACTCGCCCCTGCACATCGCCGTCCATCACGGCCACATCGAGGCCGTGCAGTTCTTATTCTCGCGTCGCGCCAACCTGCGGTTAACCAACCAGTCGGGCGCGTCAGCCCTGCATCTGGCCGCTCGCGAGGGCCACACGGACCTTATCGAGCTATTGCTGCGCCATGGCGCCGACGTGCAGGCCCAGGACACGTTGGGGCAGACCCCACTGCATACCGCCGCCTTCTTTGACGAGTCGGCCGCACGGTTCGCGACCAATGAACGAGACACACAGCAGGGCGTGATCCAGACCTTGCTCGCGCACGGGGCCGATATCAACGCCCGGGATGGAGAGGGCATGTCCGTGCTGCACTGCGCCCAGGCCGGACGCTTTGACGCGATCGTGGACTTTTTGCGCGTGTTTGACCCACAGCCATCGCCACAACCACAGCCACCACAGCTTCCGCAAGAATATCAGCAGCAGCAGAATACACCGCAGCAAGGGCTGGCAGCCGCACGGAACCGCTACAAGCACCAACGAATTCACTGAGCACGCAGCCCAACTTGCTTGGTATTTAATACTCATTTAAGTAAAGCATTCAATACTAAATTTAGTGTTTCATGTTTTACTTAACGGAGTGAAGTAAGTAGCTTACTTCAAGATGGATCGGTGGTGGGTCAGTTTTGTTCATGTTTTTCACAGCGGAAGAATGGAGTTGCATCTGCATTAGTTTTGTCGTTTTTCTGTGCTTTTTGGCATTTCTCAGTTCAAGTTGAAGGGGCACACGGGGAAAATGGACTAATATCCAGTTTTCGCGACTTCAATTCCTTTCGTTTTAGTAACCTTCAAAGCTCGGTGTCGTAGTCCAAAATTCGAGATCGGCCCCGGTAGTGCGTTTCCAATTGCTGCGGCAACGACGCTTGGCTCAATACGCCTGCAGTGACCATTAACGTGATCAAGTTGGTCTGAATTGGACAAGGTCTTGCGATTCCCTTGACGCGGTGTGAGTAAATTGCCGCGAAAGTTGATTTGAAGCGGGGAAGAATCTGCATTCTATCGACACCGTCAGCGGTAGCAAAAGCATCCAGCAAAATCAATGTGAACTTTCTCTTTTTGATTGAGCCAACGACTGCTATTTAATGCTGCGGGCAAGTTTACTGGATCGATAGACAGTTGGCGAGGGTCGAGAACGCTTCTGGATCGTCCCGCTATATTGGTGTGGAGACTGAATCGATTGAGTGGTGCTGTGGACTGACATGCCGGTGGGTCCACATCCGTAAAGAAAAAAAAGAAGAAAAAAAAAGAATGTGTGACTACTAGCTTCGTTCGAATTACTCTTATTTTAGTGCATTAGTGCATTTCGCGTTTTATAAAATAAGCTACCTGCTCTCGACGTCCCACGCGATCACCTTGGGTAGACCTGTCGCTCATGGCGCGGTTGGGTCTCGGCTTGCTCATTCGCAGTCCGTTGTCGGCTTTGTAGGAAGGTGGATGTGAAGGTAGCCGGCTAACTGGGCATTACTAGCAACTCGCGCGATTCCAGTTCCAGTTTTAGACCACGGAGGGGTGAGGTGAGGAGTGATACGTCAGCTAGTACGTCGGATTTGTCGAATCGCGTCGAAGGCAGGAGAGCAGCGTGGGCACCCACTCACCCATCATCCCATGCTGCCCACGCATACATAAAACGAGAGAGAGAGAGAAACTCGCGTTTAGCTGTAGATCCCATACGTGCTCTAGGTTTCGCCTTCAACGCATTATGCCCCGCTCATTATCGTTGTATCCGTTGAGCAGATGCGGTGCGCAACGGCCGGCAAAACTTCACTTAAGCAGAGGTATCGGGAGGTGGCAAGTAGGCCAGTCGGTTTCACGTTTCCCAACGCCATTGCCGTGACCATGCGTTGGTGCGCAGGATCCCAGCGCATGGGACACCCTAGCGTGCCCCCCGATATAAAGACTGGCGAATGCTGCTCAAATTCGGTTCTTATAACCCCCCTATGCTTCCACCAGGACTCTAAATTTGGCTAGCAGAGGAGGACAAGATGCAAGACAGGCTTCAGGCTTCAGGCGTCAGGCTTTTATTCTTCAGGCTTCGCACCCATTGCTTCGTCGCAGTGGCCGATGGTCAGGAAATAGCGCCTCCTCACCAAGAGGTGCCCCCGCGGCGCAATGCATAAGCGCTCAGTCCACAATCCTTCGCGTCCAAGTCACTCTACGCTGCCCATCAAGAGCCCAGCCGAGTCCAGTTAAGGTTAAGCATTTTGCTCGTTGCTTCTTTATGTTCGCTGCATCCACGCCCAACAAGGCCTCGTTGGCCTACATCCTGGCCCCTGGCACGTGGCCGGTGCACCGCCCGATACCACGGCTTCCTTCACGTACGTCTTGCTTTCTCGGGTGTCTAGATGGTCGACGCTGGAGTGGTAGGTCGCTTGTGCGGTGGCTAACGCGTGATTCCCAACTACAATCTCATTTGTGAGTAGTCTCCCGGCTGACGGAGTCCTGCTATCAGCATCAGCGCTACCAATGCCAGAGTCAGCAGCAACACCAACACCATATGCACTGCCGCCAACAGTATCAGCAGCCTCGTCAACAGCCTCGCCAGCCACGTGAGCGCCTGCAGAACAAACGTGAGGCGTTATGCTCGGACTACGTGCACCCACTGCGCAGCGCAGCCGTTGCCGTGACTGAGGCCGTGGCCACCGCACGGCGCCGAACACAAGCGCCCACCACACCCAAGAAGATCAAGAAAAAGAGCAGCCGGTACTGCATGGTGGAGGACTGCACGAGCCGGGCCAAGCATGCGCGCCGCTGCTGGAAGCACGGTACGACTGGCTGCACAGCTCTTGATTTTGACTATTATTTATTTGTTTGTTTCGTCCACGGGATGGAATCTAGTCAATACTGACGGTTGGTTTGCTCTGGTTGTACTGCATGTGCTAGGTGGCTCGATCAAATGCAAGATCCCGGATTGCTCGAACCGAGCCAAGTCCAAGGGCGTTTGCTGGTCGCATGGTGGGGGAAGTCCCTGCTCAGTGCCCTCATGCTGCACCATTGCCGTCTCTAACGGATTCTGCTGGGCTCACGGAGGAGGTACGTCTATCTTCCTGCGGTCCAACGCTGCTCTTCGGTACGACTGATCGATGTAACCCTCGTGATGGTCTGTATTCGACAGGGAAGCGGTGCCGTGAGCCTGGTTGCTCCCGACCGGCATACGATCGCACGGCCAACTATTGCTCGCATCATTTCCTGCATTACTTTGCGCCACCCACCACTACGGCGTAGCGTAAAGGCACCGTCCGGGGCGAACCCTCAGTCACCGTTTTATTTCCTTCATCATCCCCTCCGTCAGCGCATTCGATTCGAGCAGCATGGCAGTAAGTCTATGGACGTATCACGCCACAGCACACACATAAACAGTCTAAACGGCCAGCAACGGCTACTACTGTAGTATCTATCTATCCAGCAAGCACCACCAAGAGGAAAACTACCCCAACGAACGAAGGCATTAAGGCAGCCTTTTGTGATCTCGAGTCTCGCTCCCTTGCAGCCAATGTCCGTTTCATCCTACCGCACACCACGAAAGGGCTTCCGCCCATTACTAATTTGCTAAAAGTAGTAATCCATCAATTTTGTAATTGAGATGAGTTCGCGTTAGATGCTGGGCGGCATCTCTTGCTCGGTTTGACAAGGTTCGGTGGGGCATTCGTATTGTATCGTTCTCTGTTGTGGGCTCGAACTTGTGCACTTCGCGGTAAATGCCACTGACGCCGACTTGGCAGAAGAAAAAAGAAAAAGAAAAGAGAAACAAAATCTAAAACATCTAGAAGGCATCACTTCTTGGACCTTGTTGTCGTAGACTTGATCGACCCACAGTGAAGGCCCTTGCGTGAGCAGGAGCTCGGCATTCTGCAATATACCGACCTCGATGAAGCGATTTAGACCTTCCGTACGAAACGAACCGGGTGTAAGATCCAGCAGGTAGTCAAAGAAGTCGCGGCTCGCGTTCACACGCGTACCGTATCCAACGATCTCCCCCCCACGAGACCACGGCGCCACCGTCTTCCAGTAGATAGCATACCAGTGGGTACATCCTCCTTCTTGCAGGCCCCCCGAGGGAGGCAGAACTTGCACGACTTCATAGGAGGATCAAGCGAGACTATCTACTGCATCACCTCCACGCTCCACGCTACTCACTGGTGCACCACATGACTCCACGAGGGAGTGTCCATAGCCCATGCCCAGCGCCTCTATCATTGTCTGCACGATCAGTAATTGCCCACCACTCAGTGCGTCTTCCACCACGGCCTCGGCACAACTGGTCCAGTACGAGGGCACACGCTGCGAGCTGTAGTGAAGATTGCCGTTCACCAAGTCGACATGGCCGCGTGCAGCCGCTACTTTTGCGGCTCTTGTGAGCCAGCGCTCCAAGAGATAGACATCCGTGCGCTGGATCGACTGCGCACGATACACAAGGCGCTCAAGGACGTGCAGGCTAACCTAGCCTAATAATAGAATCCGATGTCTTCCACTTTAAAGATCCAAGCCCTGGATTCGAGCTATGCCGCCTAGTTCATCAACTAAGACTCGGCAAGCCGTTCTCGTCTAACCACTCGTCGACACTCTGTCGGCCATGTAAGCGCAGGTGATCCAATCGATTGATCAAGTCGTCGCCGATCAGCATTTTCGGGTGCTGATATAGGTAACTAGCCTTCTAATGTATCCTTTGTGAAAACCAAAAAGAAGTCGTCGTCCTCCACATCCATCGGCTCCGAGTTTGCGTGGACCCACTTGGCGATCGCTAAATCGGTCGGATCGTCGGCGATCATCCCAGGCTATATACAGAGGTGGCTCCAAGTGCTCTTTCAGACAGATGGCAAGCTCCAAGTCAACACGAATGGCAGTCTCTTAGAAGACCCCGCTTGGTTTCATCCATATCACGGTCGTCTTCGCCGCTGGAATCATCAGCGTCATCATCAACATCATCATCCTCATCGGCCAGCCATAGCACTTGTTGATGCAGGAAGTCCACGGTCGGTACTCCGCCAGCGATGGCTTCTTCCCTCAACCCGTGCGGATCAACCCGTCGGGACAATTGTCAGGGACCACTACGACCATGCGCCACCTCACAGACCTCACCACAGACCTACGAGAGCTAATCACCAATGACATCGCCCATGGACTGACCCCTCTCCCGAGCCGACGTGAACGCGTCATCTTTCCCGTCCTTAGGTGGATCGGCACCCTTACGGTGTCGATATTAAAATTCTCTAATGTATCTTAAGTCGATAGATAGACTCAGTCATCACTGCATCATCTTTAGATGGCCATTCCCCGCCGCAAGCTCGATCAATGTGGGCCCAGAGCCTGGCGGAGGCACCTCGTGGTGATGGTCACGGTGATACTGAAACACCCACCACAAGACCTCTCGACGACCAGACACCGCCACCGCTTCCACGACCCCGTCCAACTTGCTACGTCGCTGTTGGTTCACCAGTTCAAGCCGTACCTCAGGCCATCGTGCCAACAAAAGCTCTGCCTTCTTCAGGGCACCAACTGCAAGGATGCGAAGCAACAAGTACATGTCCACCGGACCTGACTCTCGCGCCAGTAAGACGTCCAGCTCGTCGGTGCTTGCAGGACTGGAACTGATGACACACGCATCGATCGTATAGTGGATGGCCGTGGCGTCAAGGGCTTCGATCAGGTACTGCACCACACGCAGGTACCCACGCGTCGCAGCTGATGCGAGCAGATGATCTGGCGCCAATTCATCCAATGGCTCGACACACTCGAGGTGGTCCTCGTTAGACCACACCCACGGGATCCCACCAAGCGCTCGCTCCTCGCTGCACTCGCGAGGGATGGTGTACTCGAAGCGCAGAGGGATCTGCAGCGACTGCAGCCACTGCACCACGTCCTGAAACACCACCGGCACGTCCAGCGAGCGCAAGAGCGAGTTCGTGTGGTCTATCGGCAAGGGTGCCACCAACTCCTGCAGGAGATGCAGCTGCCCACCGGCCATCGCGCCCTCCACGGCCTCGGTGCAGTTGGTCCAGTACGAAGGAACAGAGTCTCTACTGTAGCCAAGCAGGCGCCGCACAAAACGCGGCATGGCCGTACGCGGCGGATAGTCGGGCAGCACAAGCGCCAGTGCTCCAGCAGGAAGGCGTCCGTGGCCTGGAGAACCTGTGCCCTATATACCAAAACGCTCCAGCACAACCGAGCTGCCCAACTGGGCTGCTCGGGTGACTGAGCCCCTCGTCGCGGGTGCGTCGAGGAATTGGCTCACCGCGTCGGCTGTGACGCCGCCTGCAGTGGTGGACAGGACCGCGTGGTGCTCCGCAAACCAACGCATGGCTGTGAACAGTGGGGGCAGTTGCCGCGGCTCCTGCTGGTGTCGCCATTTTCGCTTCATCGGTGCGTTGGAATGTGAGAGTGAAAGAGAGCTCTCACCTAATGGCCAGTAGCTTTTGCCAATCCTATCGATAGCTATCAATCAGAGTTACATATTACGGTACTGTATATACCGTGAGACATAGTAGTGCAGCACTGATAGGAGAGTGGACAAAAGGGTGACCGGTTTTAGCCAATAAACCGATCGGACTTGATTTAATCGGTTTGCCAACCACCCAATCGTTAGTCGTGTCGTTTCATGATACAAATTGCTATCAAGTTATGCAGGGCCGGCCCCCTTGATCCCAGGCACCAATAGACTCTTGACCTGATGTTCGAATGTACTCAACACCGCCGTCGCAGCACATCCAGGTGGCCGTATTCAATCGCGTCCAGGATGTCGAACCACCCCTCACAGTTCTAGTCGTCTAGTTGCTCCATCTTCTTGTCGTCATCATTTTCGGGCCAGGAGTCGTCCGAAAACGTTCGCGAACAGTTATGGAGCCACCCACTGCACCATCTCGAGATGCCCGTAGTACATCACAGCCGACCGAATCATCCGGTTTGGAGGATACATCGATCGGGTCCCACCGTGGTACTCGCGGTGAGAGCCGACCATCCTCCGGGTATATCCTGCATCGGCTATAGGAGGCTATAGGAATCATTGATTGCACTCCGAGAAATCCCAACTTTCCCAGCATGCCAACCGCTTTACCACATTTCAAACGCACCCATCCTTGTCATCGCTTACCTTGCCATTGGATAAGCGTGTCCAAATCGGAGTTCCAGTTTCCAGTCTTGGTACTTTCGATTTCTAATCTTTGAAAAACAAAATTAAATTGTAACAGAAAAAACAAATCCTGAGCCTGGCGGTTTCCCTTCCAATTTTTACTCGAGTCTTGCGGAACGAACTGGCCAATTCGAAGTCGAAAGCAAAACGAATTGATTTCCTTCTCATACCCCGAATGCCTCGTGATTGGTGAATCCATAGCGTTCATGTATCATTCGTCGGCCGCCAGCCACTTCATAATATGGTCATGTCCCAAATACGATACGCATTGTTGCAGAGCCTCCCAGTCTAGCAGCTGAGAAGCTTGAGCCACAATCCACTAGAATCTTCTGCAAATGAGCTTATCCTAATTTTCCGATTCCGCCACCTATTCGCGACTCGAGAATATCTCAAGTAACCACTCCTTGACACCCTACCTTGCCATCCAAGGCGAGTTCGTTAACCTACCTGACTTTGGAACGCACTCGACTTTGTCGCATCGTCCTTCCTAGGGATGAGGATTGCGTTGGTGTACACCCACTTAATGACGCCTCCACGATATCCTGTAGAATCGCCAGTTGACCGAGATGCATCGCTCCCATCCGAGCGGCCACCGCGCAAAGCGACCAGTACGATGGCACACATCCGAGCTGTAGCGCAGAAGGCGCCTCGCCAACCCAGTATATCCACCCATGCTGGACCACTTTTTGCCAAATTAGTCAATCAACTTCAATTCCACGATTTCAAGTGAAGTTGTGGATTGGATCGTTCTTACTTTATAGTGACCTACTGTAAAAGAACATCCACCAATAAAAACACAAGATCACTGGACCGAATGCTGCGATGATTACCATTACTAATTTAGGCTCTGTGCACATACACACCGCCCGTCACAGCAAACAAGTTAACTAGTTTTAAAAGTAAAGTAACTTATTTGCTGTGACGGGCGGTAAATAAAGGCAGATTTACAAATGAAATGAACAATACATGGGCAGCACGGCGCGCTGCGCTCGCCCAGATGTTGGGTCTGGGCCTTAACCCTGTTCTATAATGGTGATGACAATAGACCTCCTGGGCACAAAAAAAAAATATCGAAAGCGACGATACGGACTTTTTGCAGCCTTCTCTCACTGACTGGTCTAGCTGGTAGGGAAAGCCTAGATCCCGCCAGCCCAAACCGAGTTGTTGTGAAACGAGTCTACCGTTTGCGTATGCTCTCGGTTTTCCCAAACAGGTCTACCCATACTATACTCAGACTTTACACAACAAAGAAACGGTTTTTGATGTTGCCAACCATATCGCAATCATCCAGCAGCTGCACAAATGCGACCCACAGTGTGGGTCGCATTTGTGCAGCTGTGCTACGAGGTCGAATGAACCAGACGTAGCACATACGAGAGGATGACTGATAGGGAAGAAGCAACAAGGACAACAGAGCGTACCCGGCGACGTAGCCTACTGTTACCGTCTACTCTGTGTTCTCCTTGAGTCGTGGTGGGCTGGTCCTACTCCGTCCTACGTAACGTAGGAGGAATTAAGGCGGGCCCACTAGGACTCGTGCGGAAGCTGTAGGCAATTCGCATTATTCCCCGAAGTGTAGCATTAGACCGTGAGAACGTTTAAGTCCCTCCCCACGCATCCTTGGGGCGCTGGCGCGGCAAGTTTTTTTTTTGCGATTGGTGAATTTTCGATTTAACCCTTCTAACCAGAGATTTATTGCCAATAACCTCTCGGATTGGTGGTCACAGGACTAATAAAATTCGAGCCTGAACCCAAATCATATGGCGCCCGTTACGAGTCAGAGTCACTGGAAATCTTGAAGTTTCGCCGTACTTCAAGATGGGCTGAGCCTTCGCGTTATCAGG
>JAADWT010000115.1:0-35372 GCA_023336285.1 Pythium grandisporangium
CCCCCCCCCCCCCCCATCGTTCCACTCACCACACCTCTATTCCTACGTGCTCCTGCAGGCGCTTGCATCCTCTGCTGCGACGATCGAGAATGTGGCGGCCAACCGCCCCATCGCGTATTGGCTCTTTGGATGCGCGGGGCTGGTGGGCACCATGATCGCCGTGGGTGGGGCCACGCGCTTGACGCGCTCGGGCTTGTCCATGGTGGAGTGGAAGCCGCACGGTGGGCTTCCCCCCATGAACCAGGCCGAGTGGGAGGCTGAGTTTGAAAAGTACAAGAAATTCCCAGAGTACCAGCAGCGCAAAAATATGGTACCTTGCACCCCGCATGATGGCACCACACGATCAGATTGTTTGATTTTGATTTTGATTTTGATTGTTCTGTTGTGTGTATGTGTGCAGACGTTGAACGAATTCAAAGGCATCTTCGCCTGGGAATATGGACACCGCATGCTGGGCCGCACCGTGGGCGTGGCGTATATGCTGCCATTGACCTACTTTATGCTGCGCAAGCGCTTGCCCGTGGAACTCTATAAGCGCTTCGGCCTGCTCCTGAGTCTAGGGGCAGCGCAGGGTGGCATTGGCTGGTGGATGGTGCGCAGTGGGCTGGAAGAGCACGGCAAAGAGCAACTCTCCAAGCAGAACGAAGTGCGCGTGAGCCCGTACCGACTGGCGACCCACGTACGAACCCTTCGCTCATGGTCATCTTTTTGTTTTCTTTCCCGGTCAAAGTCTTGGTTACCTGGAGGACTCATCATGGATTGGTGTGGTTGACTCTTGATCTGGATTGCGCTGCACAGCTCGGGTTTGCGTTCACGACTCTTGGCGTTCTCTTGTGGACCGGCTTCTCGTTGATGAGCCCGCCGTCGCGTGCGTTGATGGTGCGTGAGATGATCTCCCCCGATGTGTTGGCACAGACCTCTAGCCTGCGCAAGAACATGCACCGTGTGGCCACCGTGCTGGGCTATACCATCCTCTCGGGTGCCTTTGTGGCTGGCACAGACGCTGGCTTCGCGTACAACACGTTCCCCAAGATGGGCGACGACTGGATACCGGATGGACTTTTTGAACTGGAGGTATGGTTGGTGCTCTACAATAGTAGACTCGCGTGTGCTGCAAACAAGTGGAGAATGCGAATGGCTTACGCGCTTGTTGTTCCTATATTCTGGCCTGCTCGTCTATAATGCGTTGTGGTTGGCTGTGTAGCCCAAGTACCGCAACTTCTTTGAGAACGTGCCGTTGGTGCAGCTGGACCACCGTCTGCTGGCCATGACTACGATCACGGGCTACACGGCCATCTACACGCTCGCGCGTCGCGCCCACATCTGGAACCAGTTGCCACCGCAGGCTCGCACGGCACTCAACCTCAACATGGTGGCCGTGAGCGGCCAAGTGCTGCTGGGCATCACGACGCTGCTCAACTACGTGCCCATTCCGTTGGCCATCGCGCATCAAAGCGGAGCCATGGTCGCGCTCACGTCGTCGCTTTGGACAATGCATACGTTCAATTTTGCGCGGCCCGCGGCCAAGCTCGTCAAGCAAGTCGCCACCAAGGTCGTGTGAGCAATTCAATTCATTCCCTCTCACATCAGAACTTTCCATGTAGCGCCGCCATCTCTCCATACATCAATCGCAACGGATGGCACGTTTCGTTTGGTTTGTTTGTTGTAAGTTTTGATCTCTCTCTCTCGTCCCTCCTCATTTTCGAAGTACTGTTGTATTCGAAGTACTGTTGTACTTCACATCTGTTTCTATGAGCATATTTCATTGGTAAAATTACCGTCCTCCTGGAGTTTTGATTGGCTAAAACCGGAGCGGCCCCTTCACTTCAGTATCCTCCGATCCATTCAGGATATCGAGCGCTTCTTCTCAAAAACGTCAGTCGCCGTCGCTTCGAGTGGAAGGCAGCATCACAAGCAAGCACAAGCCTGGAAGAAACGATCGGAGTCGGGCATTGGCCCACTTACAGGCATGAGCGACGCCAGCCGCGACAGCGATCAGCTGGTAGGACGAGCGCTATCCCGTGTGCGCTGCGCCGTGTGGTATGGGTACCTTGTATGCTTGCTATCGGACTGAGCAACGTGTGATGTCTACGTCGATGTGCATGCGCATATGTGTGATTGTACCTTCGTAGGTCTGGTTTGCGCTCTATGGAGTCATCTATGTCTCGTTCTATTTCTTTACGAGTCCATTCGTGGGCAACCCCGAGCTGTTGACCACGTGGACACCCTATGTCTACCTCTCCATGGGGCTCTACGGATGGCTCTTTGCCGCTGCGGCGTTGCACACACCCGTGCATCAGCTCGGGTTGCTCGATTCCACCATCAAGCACCCAGTACGTTGAGCGTTGTCCAGTGTTATTCAAGTATTGTCAGAGGACTCAGCCGATCATTGTATGGCCTGTGTATTGGTGACGCCTGGCCTGGTGTGCTGCTGCTGCTATGCTATTATTGCAGATCTCGCTATTGTTCCCGTTCTTCTCCGTTAGCTTCCTCATCCTCGTTGTGCTGGAGCTGCTCATGGTGCCAGTGCTGCCACGCATCATGGCGGCTCTGCGTATGCCCTGGAAGACGGCCAACATCACGTACGTGAACAGCACCGCGGTGAAACCATTGCCTCCTTGCGTCACCAGTCAGCAACGTAACTAACCCCCATTTTTTATCTCGTTCTTGCTTTGCCTGCCCGGTAGTCTTGCGCGCTCGTTCGCGAATGTTATCCGCAACAGTGCGGCTATCAGCGTCGCCTGTGTTGCCCTGATTTTGCATTGCGATCCGACCGAGGAGGTATTTCATTGAGCACATTTTTTCCCTCCCTCCAAGTCCATTTGAATATCTATGCGGATGCGTTTGCCCACATTAATGAAACTCGTTCTACTTCCCTCCGATAGATCCCGACCGATCACGAGGACGTGCAGTCATACAACCAGCATGCCTGCGAGAAGCTTTTCTTCTTTTCCAACGTGGCCGTGCCTTTTGTCCCTGGCAGGTAGGACTTAGGGTAGGACCTTTACGCAAGTGACTGAGTTGGTCTGACAGTGTCTGTTTGTTGGGTCCCATCTGCGTGCTTTCTTTACCACGTTCAGTTACCGCGGAGCCGTCGTGATCTGGATCGTTGGCGTCATGTTGGCGATCACCAACTTTGTTCTCGAACGCATAAGTGGGTTGCAGATGATCTCGATCCACTGGTTGTCGCAACGTGGGGGTGTAAACGCTAGCGAAGAGTCCGATGGTGAGTCGGAGAATCGACGCGAGAAGTTGCCGCCAGCGCATCGCATGCCCATGGTGCCCTGGTACTCAATGTTTCTCTTCGACACGGCGTTTCAATTGCTCATCTCGCTTAAGGTCTTTCTGGGTCGCTTTGATCACCGAGCACTGCAGCGCGCGTTATACCCGGATGAAGATGATTATCTCTTTGATCACCTTGCAGGCCGTGACGAACTCTGGCTTGACTTTATGGCGGACTGTGGAGATGGCTTTAATAGCAGCTACCATATCGCTCGATTGTTGGCTCAGCCTGAGCTCCAAGTGGAATGCCCCAAAGAGCTACTGACTGCGGAAGCTGTACTGGAGGATACCGTTACTGATGATGGTGGTGCAGGCACGAAAAAGGCACCACGGCTGAGTCGACGGGCGATGAAGCGGCGGTCGTTCTCGCTCAAGCAGCCCACGGTGCAGCGCTCATTCCCGCGCGGTGATACTCTGGTGATAGGCGGTGATCTTGCCTACCCGCATCCAGACAGTGAGAGCTATGAGCATCGACTCTGGCGATGCTTTGAGTATGCCATGAAGCCGCCACGCGAGTACGATCCATGTGCCATCTCGACTGGGAAACTTAACCTGCCCAAGGATTGCCCCTCGCTTGCCGATTACAAGGGCCCCACTGTGTTTGCCATCCCGGGCAACCATGACTGGTTTGATGGACTCAATACGTTTACACGTTTTGTGGCACGTCGCGATTGGCTTGGTGGATGGCTATTGCCGCAGAAAACTAGCCACTTTTGCCTCAAATTGCCGCACAACTGGTGGCTCTTGGGCGTTGATTTGGCCCTCGAGAACGACATCAACACGGAGCAGTTTGAGGTATTCCAGCGGCTGGCTACCAAGCACATGGGTGAGAACGACTCGGTGATCATCGTTACACACGAGCCAAGATGGATTCTGGATGCGTACGAGCAAAACGAGCGAACTGAAGAGAAACTATCACACCTTATGAACCATGTACTCAAAGGCCGCGTTGTGTTGCGACTCGCAGGCGACCTCCACAACTACACGCGCTACTCTCTGCACAACACAAACCAGGGTAACAACGGACAACAGCAAACATCTCCAACCTCGGAGAAAACATCGAAGTCACCTGCGGACTCTCCTTCCAAGAACGATCGCGCAGAAGCCCGCGCCGAGCCACTTCGGCGACGTCGAAGCAGCTCCTTGTTGCGGTCTCTCTTGCCCTCAGAAATTCATTTCCCTCACATGTTCGACGATGACAGCGTCGAATCAGCGGGCACGGGTCACAACCACACGTGCAGGAATGCGACCAGCACGAACGCGCAGCACCTAATCGTCTCTGGCGGTGGTGGTGCCTTTTTGCACCCCACACATGCCCCAAACATGAAGACGATCAATTTGAAAGGCGACGAATATGAGCAACGCCAGTGCTATCCGCCGGTTGATGTGAGCAGGTAAACGCCTTGCAATCTCATGCTGAGCACCTACGACGGTCGTGTTGCATTCAGACATCATATGAGTGACTGATTTTAAATTCATATCTGTGTGTGCCACTTTTTCCAGACGCTACGCGTTACTGAACGTGTTTGGATTCCGGCGCATCAACTGGCGATTTGATGTTGTCGGTGGCCTCGGGGTAAGCTGGCTTTGCTACTATCCAAACTCTTTGTCGTGCCTCACACACTTACAAACTGACATATGAACCTTGTCATCCATGGGTAGTATTTCTTGCTCGTGTTTTCCATGTTCCCACGTTGTTCCGTGAGCACTATCTACGCAACGTCATCGTGGCTAGAAGCGGCCATCCATTTCGTGTACGAGATCCAACAGGTTCAGTACGACATGCTCTCGTCATCATACGTCTCATTCGCAACGTTTTCTGGCCTCCTCATCACCGTGACAACCTTTGCCGACTGCACGTCGTTCTGGAAGAAGTGCGTCACGGGGGTGGTTACGTGCTGCAGTCACTGCCTAGCCGCTATCTCCATCTTGTTGGTGTTTGAGTGCATCTTTGAAGTCGCAACCGAGCGTGGGTCCCTTGGCCGCGAGGGTGATCATTCGCTTTACCGATACTTTAGCGAGTCACTGCCCGATTTCTCCGATGTTACCCAGTATGACGTGTTTAACTTGACGCAGTTGTTTGCACAGTTCATGCAATTTTGCATGACAATCTTCGATGGTACTTCCGGACCTGTCGATATCTCACTGAAGCAGCATTGTTTTTGATATTGGGAATTTCTGATTCATGTTTGTTCGTTTGGATGGTTGTGAATGAACTTAGTTCCCGAGATGGTCGCAACACACCGCATCAAGGTACGATAGTGCGGTTAGATAAGCTGGCAACGTGTTGCTATTACTGAAGTCGGGAGGTGCTTTACTGACGCTCGGTGTATAGATTTGCAATTCTCCAGCTGGGCACAATGATCTTTCGCGTCTGGAGCTTTGGCAGTACTACTTCAGTGTGTTGCCTTACTTTTGGGTGCTTGCGACGCCCATTGTGAGTGCCGTCTTTGGTGCGTACCTATACATTGCGATCAACGTGTTTGGTCGCCACTACAATGAAGCCTTTTCGGCGTTGCGTATCTCGAGCTACAAGAACTTCCTTCGCCTGCATTTCCACAAGAATGGTGACCTGGAGCTCTTTGCGTTCGGTATTGACAAAATGCCTCGAGCGTGGTGCCGGTACGTTTCTGACTGTCTACTTTGAGTACACCCACTTGATCTTGTGTTGAATTCTCATCCTTTTTATTGATATCAATTTGATCGGCCATCCAGCGATTCCCATTGGAGCGGCGGTCGGCATGTCAAGGAGGAGAACCAGCTCCCATCATATCAATGGTCCCGCCCCAGTTATTGGCAGCCCAAGGTCACCAAAGTGGGCAACATTTTCCGCATGGATTTTGAGAATCCGGAGTTGGATACGCATTTCAACACTACCGATCGTTCCAATGTGCATCTCATTGATCGAGTCTTGATCCCTGCCCATAAGGAGTAGGCGCTTGCTTGACAACATGAGAGAGAAAACCCACGGGACAAGTGAAAACCCGACAGCAAGTAGAAGTGAGTTCTTCGCTGTGAATTGCACTGCTCGATTCGTACGCGTACACAGACCACCACTACCACTACCACTACCACTACCAACGCATAAAACGCATTCGCGTACGACCAATACATGTTTGCTTTTCAGAGTTGCTTGCATGACATGCCGTCTCTTCAATTTGGCTTGCCTGTGTTGGATGCCGCGATGACCCCATCTGAATGAGCAACAACAGGATGATGATGTCATGTTCTTCTTGTCCAGGTTCTTGTTTCGCATGCTTGTTCGTGCTTCTATCTAATTTCTTTCACCAGTCCGATGTTCGTCCTGCAAGCGCGTGCCCTGTTCGCTAAGTGTGCGCTGCAGCTTGCGAATCTCTTCGTCAAGATCTACCGCCTTGGACGCCTGCATTCGTCGTCTCTGACTGGCCGCTAGGCTATCGGGGGAGCCTGTAGGACCAAGTGTACCGTCGGACATGAGCTGTTGATGCCGAGCCTCCAAGATACCTTCCAAGTGCACGAGCGCCTCGTACGAGCGAGAGCGAACCAGCCGGGAGCGTGGCAACGAATGGTCTCCACGAGAAGCATCTTTCCCGAATTCGTCATATGCCACATTCTCTGAATCGTCCTCACGATCATCACGGACTGTGCGCCGAGATGTCGCTCGCTCCCTCTGCTCTATTGCCTGGTCGCGCACACAGTCAGCCACCAACTACATCCATATTTCGCACTCACGACCAAGGTAAGCCAAACCAAAATCAAATCTACTCACCCTTTGTGTGTCGCGTTGTCGGTGGCTTTCCCTGGCCTCAGGAAAAGCCGATTTGGATGTCACCGGCCTCGCGGCGGCGGCATCGGACGTCGTATCCCCAGCTACATAAAGTTTCTGTTTGCGCTGATAGTGATACCAATATCGTTATCATCATCAAGGTCATCGTCAGATTCCCATCGCTTATCATCCGTTCAGCCATTGCTATCATTCTCCTTCTTGCCATATTCATGCCCCAGTCAAAGCCAAAGCCACAAAAAGAAAAAGAAAATAAACTCACATCCTGTAGCACGCGGATGAGGAAGTCCACCGTCTCCATGGTCATGAGGTGCACGTCACCAAACGCACCGAGATGCAAGGGCGTGCCCGCGCTCGCCGTCGCGTGCTCATGCACCAGGGTCGTACTAGCGATCAGCAAATCCGCGGGGGAGGTCTGCGTGGTCCGCGTTGCCTGGCTTCGCACGCCCGCCATTGGGCGACCTCCGTTCACGCGTTCGCGTGTGGGGGCAACACCCGCTGGTGGTGACGCGCTTGGCATGGCGCGCGAGGAGAATGACGCCGCGGTGGTGGGGAACCCTGGCTGCGTACGTGTATGCGCGCGTAGAGTACTGCTGGGACGCGCGCGTGACCGCATGTACGTTGGCGAGGACCATTCCACGTGGTCACTGGTCCGCGCGGGTCGTGACGGCGACGGCGACGGCGACGATGACGGCGATGGCGAGGATGCCGCTGCCGCTGCCGTTGGTACGTTTAAGCGAAGCCGCGAGTCCGAGCTAACGCATGCCGGGAGGCACACATACACACACAAGACGCCCAGTTAGTAGGTGGCCGTGTCGTCTGGAAGCAGTTGAAAGGGAATGGTTGCGCACCGCGAGCGGCTGTCGAGTCTCTTTTGCGCATTGAGCCCCATGGTGGAGCCAGCGTGCGACGGGTCGTCGAGAGAACAAGCCCGCCAGCGAGCCAGCCTCTGTGAGTGGAAGGAAGGTGCTGGAGAGGGCAATGGAAGGCAGCGGGCGATCGACACTGGTTACCACAATCCTGCAATCAATGGCAATGGCAATGACTATGGCAATCGCAATCGCAATCGCAATGACAAGGACAAGCAAGGACAATGGAGCTCAATGGCAATGAAGCCCGAGCGCAATGAAATGACTCACTCGCGGCAATAATAACGAAAACCGTATTGCTCCTCCCTCTCACTCGGTTGATGGCTGGATAACAGCAACATTTTCACGGAAAGACGGTTCGACTGGTTCAGCCAAATATCCGCTAACTCGGACCACAGAAACTGTATAGTGCGAGACGGGGGGGGAGGTCAAGTTACGGGGAATCACGGTATCAGCTCCATTTTGAACGATCCAGAATCTACTGTAGACGCGCAGCCAGTACCAGAGGATACGGTGGCGACGTCACTGACTCACTAAGAAATGGCTACAGTGTTGGTCGGTTGGGCACGGTCAAAGCGAAGGGTGGTCGAGGAGGTGGAGGGGGGACTCACCTGGGCTCATGGTGGGCACCTCCACATCGAGGTAGGAAGAGCTCTCTTCGTGATTGTGTGCGTGGAGCGGGTCACCACCGAATGCCGCGCGATGCAGGATTGCCTCGAGCTGCTGAACCACCACGGGTGACGCCAGGTCGAGCCAGGACGCATCAAAGTCTTGCAGACCAACCACGGTGGCTTCTGCTGGACTGTCGGGTCGAGTACTATTGATGTAGTCTCCGTCTGGTATCCGGGTAAACTTGCTCTTGATGGAATCCAGACGGGCGAAGAACTGATGACATGGCGAATGTGTACGGTCCTTGATTGAGCCCAGCGATTCGCGATCGGAGGGGCCTTCAGTGGTTTCTTTGATGGATGCCGCTGTCATAGACGAAGTGGGTGCAACGACTTCCACAGCTCCTTCCGACACACTGGTTGCTGCCCAAGATGCACCACCGAGCACAGAGGAATATATGTTCAACGCCACCTTCCGATAGTCTTCGGATTGCCTGTAGACCAGCTCGCTGTGGTTACTAATGTCTCGATAGCTTTCGTCCCATGGTGCCACTGGCAGTGAAGCATTGTGGACAGTATGTGGTGCACCTGGGTTCATAGTAACATGACGCCATGCCTCTTCCAGACTGCGGATAAACGGCCGAAACCCCAGAACAGCCAACGCGATACCTGCTAGCGCTTGGACATCACTCGCATACTCGAGCCAAAACAGTCTTGGCATTGTCGCCACCATTTGCCATGATGTGTCGTCGTTGAAGGGTGATTGTCTGGTCAAGAATTTCACGACGGATTCCACCACATGCTGCTGTTTAATACTGGGATCGACCCTGCACGCAAGCTCTCCGATAACTGTCCGCATTTTTCGTCGCCCAAGCGGACTCAGACCAACTCCAGACGTTTGTGGATCAAGAACCAGACACGCGAGCACGTGCGGCTCCCAATTTTCAGAAATATGGCCCATCATATGGCTTGAGAAGGTGTCCTTGGTGCGCGGGCTCAATACATGCGATTGAAGTATGAGCGCAGTAACAAGCAGCCAACAACACATCAGCAAGGACGAGCAAATCTGCCTGATATCACTCACTGCCGCCAAAAAGCCGATAGGCCGCAACACAGATCTCGTCAGCTCCATATCAGTCCAAAACGAACTCGCACGAAGCATTGAGGACAGATGGAAGCGGTCCATTGCCTCGCTGGCAAACAGCCTCTTCAGAGATTCACGCCAGCCGTATACTTGATGCACTGCCGTTACAATTGACCAAATGCTTTCAGCAGACACAAGGTCAATTTGACCAATTCGACTGCCGTTTTCATCACGCAGCGCATCCACAAGATCTGGACGATCAGCCAATAGCAGCAACAGCGCGCTGCAAGTCTTGATTGTTCGGCGGATGGTCGGTACGTCGTCCATTAGCATAGAGAGCAGCAGCAACGATCGCTGAATCATGCATTGTCCAACTAATACAGGTGCTATACTGTGCTGCGCACTTGATTGAGCCGGCATATCGCTTGTGGTGCCCGGTGTCGAGGCAACGGGAGAGAATGCATCGATACAGAGGTGCAGCATGCACGAGTCTTTGCGAGGTATCTGCCGCAACGCGATTCTCGCCTGGGTTTCCGTGCTGGCTTCGATTCGCGGCAGTGTGTCACAAAATACCTGTCGGTGATCCTGGTCTGTTGCGTATAGCTCCAGTATTTCAGCCCCTGTAGATGTCGTACACGCTGTCACTTGAACCGTTAAGATAGAGGCTGTGCCAAGAACATCACTGTTCCGTTTCTCTGCGCTTGTACGCAGCCGAGGAAGCAGTTGATGAGTAATATCTCTGGTGGATGGGACCGTGAACTGTGGTTGCAAATTCCCCAGTGCGCGGCAGAAATGCGGGTCCGTAAGGAGGCCCCAGGAAGCGCCACTTCGAAGCACTCCTAGTACAAGCAGTTCTTGTGTATGCAGCAGGGTCTCAGGATCCATTTCTGACACGTTTGCCGTCGCCAATAATGGGCGCACTTGATGCGGTTGTCCGTGTTGAAAATCAAAGCTAACGTTTTTTTATTTTGAGCAAACCAGGAACGTGAGTGTCAGAGCCATAAAACCAGAAAGAAAGAAAACCCGATGCTCCCACCAATGAGCCCACGTACCCAGAGAGGTTCCGCACAACGGCCGTGTCCTCGCTTCTTGATGTGGACAACACGAAGGAAGGCGATGCCGACGGCGTCGCAGTCGCTACAGGCAGCGCCAGTGGGGAGGTTGCGGCGGGCACCGGGTCCGTCGACGTCTGTGTGGTATGAACAGACCTCTCCTGCGAGGTGTGCGCCACTATCGAGGTCTCCACCAAGGAGCTCGACGCTGCTACCGTTGTAGATGTTGCTGTGGGCACAGCGGTCGTCGCTATGGAATTGGATGCCGTGTGCTCCGCGAGTCGGCGCGCCGGGAGGGTTAGTGCCTGGTAGTCGCGACAGATCTGCTTATGCGGCTCGTCGGCATGCGGACAATACGTGAGGATGTGCCGCACCATGCGCGCCGGGTTGGCGACCACGTCGCGCTGGCAAAACCGGCACAGCACACGTCGCTTGCCGTTGATGCTATTGTCCGCAAAGCACGCCCAGACCACGGAGCGGCGTCGGCCTGCGCGTGCCATGACCCCTCTCCGCTGAAGGGGGGAGGGAATAGACCACTGCTAGCGCATACGTACATAGATACATACACGTCCACATACATGCAAGAGAGCAGGCCAAAGGATGAGCATGTGGCTGTGTCATTGGCGATGCGGAATGACGGTGGGGGGACGAACATGTTGAAGCCGCAGGGGTCTTGGCTGGTGGTCACAAATTGCAAATTGGTTGTTTTTAGGGAGAGGTGGGTTGCAAATGCCGATACGCTATCTGGTGAAGAGCTCCAGTACATTTTTAACCAATAAAACGATCATAGATTGCTTTTGAGCCAATCCGTGAAATGCAACCACCGCAGCGCCAAGACTCTTGGCGCGCAAATGCGAAGTGCATGCCTGATGCAATGCGATCTGAATGACGCGATCCTTGTCGCTGGCGCCGTGCTCATGTTGCGAATGCGCCTTGTAGCGAATCAGCTGTCAACCTTATAGCGGCGTATGTTAGTAGCTAGCTACCAATACTAGCTACACCTGGTAGCTCTGACTCTGTATCCGTGCAGTGCGCCTGGAAGACGGCATTGATTGATCAAAACGGAAGTCATTCCTGCCATTCTCCGTGAAAGGTCGTGGGCCGTCCCCTCTCCTCCTCTTCTTTGCAAACCTTGCCTTCTCATAGAGCATCTAGCGTATACCCATCCACATCCATCTCTACCAGTGGAGCGAGCTTGGAAGGCTTGCTGGTTATTGCTCTTCCATCCAGAGGGGCCAGCCACCATGCAGAATGCGGCAGACGCATCCATGGCCGCCGCCACGGCCCCGCCCGTGCTGAACCGCACAGAGCAGCAGCGCAACTTTGGCATCGACTGTGGTGACGCGATCCACTTTGAGGCCGGGTCGTGGCTGCCCGGCGGCGAGCATGTCAAGAAGATCACGGTCAAGAACGTGTCGCGGCGCACCATCAAGTTCAAGTACGAGCTGCCAACGACCAAGTACTTTAGCATGGACTTCCCGACCCTCATCACGCTGAGCCCCGGTATGCTCACGGTCCTGGACGTGGCGTTCCGACCCGTCAAGTGCGAAGAATACGATGACTTTGTCACGTTCCACGTCAAGATCGTCGAGGGCGGCGTGGCCGCGTTCAAGGGCGACTTCCGCCTGCCCGTCATGGCGCGCATCGCCGGCTTATCCATCGAGGTGCCGCAGGGAATCGACTTTGGCTTTTGCCCCACGGCGGAGACTACGAGCAAGAGCTTTCTGCTGCGCAACAACGGGCAGATCGACGCGCTCTTTGAGTGGTCCGTGCCAGGTGAGCAAGCAATCCACATTTCATTTCTCTGTTGCTGTTGATGATGATGATGAGGAGGATGTGTCAAGTCTACCAAAATGCGCAAATATTAAATGGCTGAGGGGGGATGGCATTGTAGGGGCTGGTGAGCATGGCTGTCCGTTTGCGGTTCACCCACCCTCTGGGCGGGTTGGCGTCGGTGAGGCAGCGGAGCTCACTGCAACATTCTGTCCGTCGTGTGCGTCAGTCTACGTCGTCACGACTCAGTGCTTTGTTCGGGTATGCTCGCATGGAATCTGTGGCTTGTCAAGTGGCTTCCTACGTACTCACTTGCTTCCGCCACGGAATGTCTCCTTGCCTATCTGATTGTTTCTTGCTACTCTATTGATATGCCGTTGCTACCAACCATGCTTACAGACCGTCGATAGCGCGGGCTTCACCACCGCGCAGCAACAAGAACAAACAATGAAGCTGTCAGGTATCAGCAAGTTTACTCACATCGCTGCCTCTGAGACGGAACTCGTGTTTGGCGAAGTACTCGTTGGCAGCGCGTGCTCGCCGAATCGTACCGTGGCCCCCGCAGAGAAGGAATTTGTGCTACGCAACCGGTCTCTTGTGCGCGCCACCTTTCAAATTCAACGTATGGAAAACGACTGTGAATCCGTCTTCTTCTTTTCACCCACGAGTGGGGTTATTGAACCCGAATCCAGCGTCCCAGTGCATGTCAAGTATACCCCGCTCAGCGCGGGCACCTTCACGTGTGATCACTTTGACATCGTGACCCCAGGCGGTAATCGAGAGCGTATCACGTGCAAAGGCCGAGCGATGGGTCCATTAGTGAGCCTCTGGAAGAAAAATTTGGAAGCCAACTTCGTGCCCACCAAGTCGGTCAATTTCCGTGACGTGGCCCTGGGTCAGTCCACGTCCCGGGTTCTCACACTACGCAACTCGTCTCCGATGGAGGTGTTTTTCCATTTTGACTGCCAAAATCGAGGCGTGTTTGCGTTCGACGTTGTCAACGGCAGCATCTCACCGCTATTGGATCGTAATGTGACCATCACCTTCACGCCCACCAGACCGGGGAATTTCTACCGTCGATTCTTCTTGATGATACAGAACCAGAGCACGCTTTTCATTGATGTGTTAGCGACCGGGTATGATGACAAAGTGCGTCCGTCACCGTTTCAACAGGCACACGTAGATGCGTACCACGCTAGAATGAGTGCTGGCCTAGGGCTTCTCGGTCCCGACGAGTTAGAGACGCATTGGCAGGATAACGGCGATGATCTATTTCTTCAAGGAGCATTGCGACGTGCAGCAACAACTGAAAACAGCGCACCTGCGGCGGTAGCGAGTGATCAAACGGATGGCGCGGTAACAGCATCGAGGGGCGGAGGGAAAAACAGCACCAGTGTGTTGCCCCCACTCACGCAACTACTAACACGTAGTGGCGAAGCAACTATGGCTGATGTGGCCATCTGCCAAGAATATTTTGTGAGTGTAGAAGACAAGGCCAACCCCATGGCGGTCGTCGGTGCATGGATGGACTTTGGGAACTGCAGTATCGTGCAGTTCCCATCCAAGAAAGTCCTTCACGTGAAAAACAACACGCACGCGAAGGTCACGTGTTCATGGCGTGTATCAAGCGCTACAGCTTCGGCGTCATCGTCGTCGCTACCAGGCAAATCATCACCCATCTTCCAGGTCTTCCCAGACACACAGGACATTAGCGCAGGAGCGACGGCCGAGTTTCGAGTCGCATTTCAACCCGTTCACGAGAATTCGTATTACTTTGCCGAGCTGGAGGGTTTCATATCGTTTAAGTCGAATCGAACCTTTCGCCTAGTCAATGTCGAGACATTTACACCGCCGTGGTGTGCAGTGGCCAAAGTCTGGGGTAACACCTTTTCCTCCCCGATTGAGCAATTTGTACCAAAGATTCATTTCCGACTCGCCAAGAAGCGCAAGGTGATGTTCCCGCCCTGCTACCTTGGTGATCAGGTCTTTCAAACCATTATGATCGAGAATGCCAGCGATACACCAGCACTGTTTTCATTTGTGGAGGACACGACCCAGACCTTCACGTGTAAACCCAGTAGCGGATACATCCCGGCCAATAGTTTCCATCTCGTGCAGATCCGGTTTGTCCCGCGCACAGCCAGACGGTGTATACATATGCTGGAGTGCATCGTAAACAATGCAAGGACAACCCCCGAAATACTAGAACTCGTGGGCTGTGGAGAGGTACCACGCGTTCTTCTTCACGATGAATATGCTGAACCCACAAAGAGCGCTCCGACTGGTACGGGGGAAATGAAAGTGTACATCAAACCAACCGCCGTAGGGTTACTATCCACACGCTCAGTAGAGCTTCAGAATGCATCGCGAGTGCCCCTAGTGTTTCGTTGGGACGTGCCCCGTCAGTATGAGGGAATCTTTCGAGTTACTCCAAAGTTAGGACGTCTTAACGGTAAGGAATCGGTCTTGGTCGCGTATCAGTTCACCCCACGCGATACCCGCGAGTATGCGTGTCGCTGTAATGTATTGGTAAAGCCCATCAGCCTCGCATGGCCCCAGTTGCGTGCCACGCAGGCACCGACCCTGGCGCAGAGTCAAACCCAGATTACTGTATTACAGGAAGCTACTGTCCGATTGCTTTCCAAGGGGACTGTTGACGCCATCGTGTTTGATCCTTCCTGCGGGATTCGATTTGACACCATTCTAGTCAACACAAGCTGTAAAAAGACCTTCTTCCTGGTGAATACAGCGGATTGCGACCTCGAGTTTTTCCTGACGCAGACCGTGAAAACTAGTTGTTCCGCTTCAGCCGAGAGCAAGGCAGTCGCTCAAATTGCATTCTCTGAAGCCAACGGCGAAATTCCGGCACGCTCTCGGAAGCAAATCACAGCAACTTTTCTGGCACGCACGGCTGGGACGTTTGAATTTGAAGTACGTTGCCATATTGCGAACACAACACAGGCCATGGGCAATCATGCGACTACCAAAACTGATCGACACAGTGGCGCGACACGCTTGCATGTGGGGAAATGCGTCATGCATGCCGAGGCTTCGTTCCCGAGTGTGATCATCGAAGATTTACGTGCGTCACAATTGCCCACGGCGCTGGCTTGGCACCAATTTCTTTGCCAAGAGATCAACGAATACCTGTCAGCTCCACTTTCCAACGAAGAAGCAGATACGCAGAAAGAAAGTGGAGAAGATAGTAGTCAAATGGGCACGAGTAATCGACTCCGACTGCCGCACGACGCTCAAGACGGAGACGATTCAATTTGTGCAACATTCCCCATCAGGCATGTAGCAGTGCCATTCTCACCATCGCCGCTGGGCTCAGCACCGCAACGCGTATATCTTACTTTAAAGAATCCGGGCAACCTCGTTGTCTCGTTCTCGCTGCGGTATCCAAAGGAGGGAGATGTCGAGATGGAACATTGGGCCGAGACGGGCGCTCCGTCCAGTGAAGAATTACGGATGAACGCGATCATTGACAGCAAGGTGTTTTCAATTTCTCCACGTCGGGCCACGCTTTTGCCTCGGCAAAGCGTGACCATTACGTTCGCTTACGCGTACACGTGCGTGGCCTATGGAGGGATTCACGACCTACCAATGACGTTACAGGTCGAGAAGGGTAGGAGCATGATCCTTGAATTACAGGGACGCACGTTGCCCCGAAACGAACCCAAGCTGTTTCTGCCCCAACGCGTATTTCACCTTTCCCCAGTGATCATTGGCGAGTTTCGCCCGAGTTTCCAGGTAGAGACTTGTTCAGCAGCGCATGAAGACGATTGGAGTGACAATAAAGAGAATCTGCGGGGGGCCTGCTCTTTATTCTCGCCCTCGGTTCACCCACCAGTTCAGCAACTTGCAGTATTTAACCGCGGAGAGAGCGCTTTCCGCCTGGAAGTGAGCAGCAACTCGTTCACAAAGATCAACAACGAGAGCAAGGCGAGGTTTCCTATTCTGCGCTGCCGCACAACGTGCGAGATCGTGCCAGCAAATAGCGGCACCCTCGTCGATATTGAGTTCAACCCGATCGAAGCGAAAACCATTGAGGCCAACCTCATTCTCAAGGCGCATGGACTCATGGGGCAAACCTACAAGGAAGTGACAATGGTCACCGTGCTTGCGACCGGGTACCATCCATTCCAGACCACACTCGAGGCATTGCGCCGTGAGCTGGCACTGTCAAAGGGGTGCCCTCCACCCAAGCAGCTCACGCTGGTGCCAGCGCAAAGTGCACGTTTTGAACGCGACCAGATCGAATTCAATCACGTACCCATGTATGCGCAGACAACGAGGCTGCTTGTACTGATTAATGAAGTAACCATGGGTGGAACCGTTCGGTTTGAATGGGACCGCACGCACCCGTTGGTGAGTCGTGGTGTGCTTCACTTTGCGCCCTTGCGTGGTGAACTCGCACCGGGCGAGGAACTGCTCGTTCGCGTGATGATTACGACCACCAACGAGGCGCTAGTAGTGGATCATGACGTGGCCTGCGTTATCACACCATTGGATCCGTCCTCGGGTTCTGCAACGGCTTCATCTTCGGTGTCAGGGTCTCTGCCGTCGGCAGCATCACCAACAAGAGGATCAATGGGTTTTGGGAACAACAACTCTGTAAACGTGGAGCCGGTGCGCGCGCCCCGAAAGTCGGTGATCGAGCGGTCCACAGCGACACAAGAGGCTGCCGGTCAGAAATATACTAGGACAGGAGCTACCGGAGCTACGGGCGGTGGGGTAACAGCGATTGCAACGATGGAGTCATCTCTATTATCGTCGTCATCACCACCACAGGCCGTTCCATACCCTCTACACGCACATATCTACGCGCATGTATTGCCGCGCCAGGTCATGGAGCGCTTCTATCCACGCGAGATTCTCCGTATATTACCTCCACCTCTCGTGCCCGCCAAAGAGCAACGCTGCAAGCCATCCACGGTGACCACGCCACTGCATTCCAAGAGCAGCAGTAGCAGTAGCACGTCGAGTATCGGTGGGTTCAAGCGGACAGGATCAATGTCCCTGCTCACGGGAACGACGGCACGTGTCGATCCCGCTGTTGATAGCGTGGCGCATGCTCGAACGCTTGGCAAAAAGGAGCTGGCCCATCGAAATCGGGTGGTCGTCGACATCATGGAGGCGCTTGTTGCAGATGTTCTGCAGTCGGATGCCGTGCAGGAAGCCGTGGACTATTGCCTTGAACCAATTGACCCAGCGGAACGCGCGACCATGCTAGCCAACCCACAGGCCGTGCAGAAGCGCATCTACCCACTGGCGCGCCAGAGCAACGACTGCCAGGCCATCCTGGCAGGAATCATGGAGAACACAGTGTTCAACATCGTCCAGGAGCTCTTCCATAGTGATATTGAAAGCGAACTTCGTTGTGTGCCTCGGAAGGTGGCATTCCCATCACGGACAACGACTGTGTCCCCAAGCAAGGCAGCGGCCATTCGACCACCACAGGCACCAACGGGCCAGCACTGAAGGAACGCCACGGCACCTTTTAGCGACAAGAAAGAGAAGATCCATACGTGTGAGTGTTGTATACTGTAGCTCTCTATGAGGATGGTTTGTGGCCATTGTAAACGCCAAAACGTAGCTCGCTTACTGGCTACTACTATTACTGGTAGCTTCCTTGTCTTGCTGCTGGTGCTCCTGCTTCTCGCGTTGCAAATCCTTGGCAAACGTCTCGGCCACGATGAGTGGGAAGACGAGCGTGGCCTCGGCATAGAGCTTGACGGGCTGGCAGTCCAGTCGTAGCTTGCCCCACGAGATGGCCTCATCAGGGCGGGCGCCGGCATCACTGCCGTCAAACTCCTGCCCCGTGTTGACAAAGACGGCAAAATCGGCGCCGTTGCGCATGAGGTTGGCGTTGAGGATGTGGTGCTTGACCACGCCTCCGCCCAAGATGATCACGCCCGTCTTGGGCGCACGAATCGCGATATCGTTGATACGGCGAATATCACTCGCGATGTCCAGCACAAGGCCCGGTTTGCGGTACGAGTGGAAGTAGATCATGTCGCCAATCGAGCCATCCGTGAGTGCCGGGCTGAAGACGGGGATGTCGTTCTTGTAGCACCAGTAGTAGACCGAGTCTTCGTTGTCGATCTCCTTACCCAGACGATGAATCATCTTGGACGGCGACCAGACCGTGCCCTGCGTTTGCTGTTCCTCGAGCATGGTGTCCAGGATCGGATTCATAAAATCCTCAAACTTGCAATAGTTGTCATTGGGCACCAGCAAGTTGCCGATGCGGTTGATGCCGCGGCGACGCAGTTGATCGCCCTTGAGCGCGAAGTCACCGAGGTAGGTGGACCCGAGGCATTTGATCAGGTCCTCCTCGATGCCACCCGCTGTAGTCACGATGGCATCGACCATCTTGTGCTGCGCCAGGAAGCGCAGCGTTTCACGGAGCCCACTGGAGATGAGGTTGGACGTGTACCCAAGGAAGACAGTGCATTTTACGCCGGCGCGGTACACAGGGTCCTTCTTGTCTTCGTCGTGCTCGTCCTCGGCAATCGGGTCATCGCTCAGTCGCCACTTGCGCTGCGATGCATATCGAAATCAAAACAAGAAAACAGCACACAGTCTCAGTCGAGGTGGTCTATAGGTAGGTAAACCACGCAGAATCTGCGCGGATTCCTCAGGGGTTTCCTCGGAAAATGGCTACCATGCGTTTGATCTCTTCGATAGCCTTGCCCAGGTTCGTGCCCTGGTACCCCATGGTCAGGTACGACTTCATGAGCTGCTCATAGTCCACGCCCTGGTTGAAATCGTAGCTATTAAACCACGCAACCACGCAGACAGAACAGAAATGAGGGGGAAAAAGGATGTTAACCGCCAGGCACGTTCATGTATATGCACCGGAACAACAGCGCCGGCACGATGACGATGATGCATCGAGCTGCTGCTGCAGGCAGGCCCGCCCACAAGAATGCAAGCATCCGCTCCACACCGCTACGGCCTCTCCCCTCTTGATAGCGCTACACCGCCATTGCAAATCCACGTACCCGCGCACGACATCGCACTTGCCCTCCAGGTTCTCGGAGCGCACGAGCACGGCATCCTGCGCCGCCTGGAATTCACTCGTTCCGCTCATCCTGCGTGGTCTGCAGCAAACCAACGGGGACAAATAAAGCAGATGAATGGCCAATGCAAACGTCAGGTGCCAACGAACATGATTGCGACCAACAGCCACCACTGCGATAACCTTCGCGTCACTTTCGCGTCACATCCACTACCACGCGATCCGAAGACAACGACTCGTGTCTTCAAGGGCACGGCAGTCAATTGTCATTTCCGCCATCGACGGGGATGGCGCCGACGACGCCCATGGACGAGGCTACACGCGCGGCTCCGCATGAGGACGTGGCACCAACGAGCAATCTCTTCCGCATCCGGCGCATCTTCGCTCTCTCACCGCATGGCGGTGATGGCGGCGGCGCCAGTCGCGAGAGCCGCATCCAGGCTATGGCCGTGCACACGCAGGACGCGAGCCAGATGCTCGCGCTCGCGATCGCGTCACAACCGACGGACGCGGCGCAGAGCAACTACCTTCTGCTGCGCAGCATTGCCGCAGACCAACGCGTGCGCTTCTGGCGGTTCCCTCTGGCCGCGAGCCACGCCAAGCAGCAGGCCGAGCGAACGGAATTCCTCGTATCACTTGAGTTTAGCCCCGAGGGAGACTGGCTCGCGTGTCTGTCAAGCCGTAAGAACCGACTGCACCTGCTGCCCGTGGCCGTGCTCGTGGACCAGCAGAAGCGTACGCAACTGGCGCGCATGTACCAGCCAGCGCACAACCGCGAGTGGATGAGCGTGCGCCCCAGCGTGATGACGGCACAGATGGCGTCGTACCTGCGCGCCACCAATGAGACGGGTGGGCTCAATGGCGCGCGCTACCACTCGCGTGTGGCCGGCGATGACGAGCAGATGAGCACGCTGGAGTTTGCCCTGGGCATGGGCACGGTGACGTGCTGCCGCTGGTGGCGCAGCATGAATGGGCGCAACTACCTGCTCGTGGGTGGCTCGGAGAATATCATCTCGATGGTCAACGCGGAAGAAAATGCCGAGGAGTGTCGCTGTGAGCTGCAGCATGCTGGCACGATTGAGAGCATCGACCTCGTATATGAAAAATTCCGCAAGGAGAAGCGCACGTCCATGCTGGTCCGCACGCGCGTGGGTGACGGCGACAAGGCCGCCACCAAGTACTTTCGCGTCGTGCTCGAGAAGAAGACCCTTGTAGCACCCACAGCAGCGACCGCGGCCGCGGCCGCGGCAGCAACAACAACAGCAACAGCAACAGCGCAGCGCCTCAAGCAGTCCATGAGCCTTGGTTCAGAGAGAGCGTTGCCGAGCATGAGCGGCACGGAATCCAGTGTGGAGACGACGATGACGCACGGAGCAGGTACCGGAATGGGCGTGATCCATCCTTCCATGCCCTCGGGTGAGCGAGGTAGTCAGGCCGCAGCCGGTGCCGCGCAGTATGTGATCAAGACATTTCCCGCGCATTTCGTGCAAGACATGGATTTCCGCCCACAGCGTATCAAGAAGAACACGCCGCAGATCCGACTGTATGCGATCAACGGCATGCTCTCGAGTGAGTCCTCGCTGGCATTGTTTGATCCGGAAAGTCGACATGTCTCGGTGTTTTCCAATTTTCAATGGAAAACCAAGGCACAGTACCATGTGCCCGACCTCTTTGTGAACCCTAGCGCAGAGGGCAAGTTCATAGAGATGGAAGCACCACACAACACTGGCGAGAATCAAGGCCACGCCGCTGCTGATCTGATGGCAACCACCAGCACAACGGTCGAGAACGTGGAGCTCTCGTACTGCTCGTCGGATCTGATGCTGTTGCAGGGTACCAGCGCGGTATCCGAGTCTGAACCTGCCGATGGGTCCACGCCATCGTCCCCACGTTCATCGGCCACGACAGTGCATCAACCGGTGACAAGGAATGTATCCACGTGGGTATCACTTCCGTCGCGTCAGTTGGGATTTGAAGAAGAAACCAGCGAACAGGAAGCCCATGTGGTGCACTACCTCTCTTTGCACGACAATGAACGCGTGGAACGTGTGCTACAGACGACTGCACAGAGCGATCCCAACGATGGCGCGGCCGAGCTTATCTACGTTCTTCAGACGGCACACAACGTGTACGAGTGTAGGCCGCAGTGGTCACGGCTGGCGCTGTTCCGCGCGCTTTGCACGCAATCCATCCCATTGCGGGACGCGCTTTCTATCGGCTACGCGTTGGGCATCGATATGGCCTCGCTTTGTGAGGTGGTGGCGGACACGTTGTGTGCGGATATCGCCAAGGGCATTAGCCGTGGAGACGAACGAGTCACTCAATGGGTGCATAGCCTGCTGGACGTTTCCCGTGTGATGCCAAGCAAAGCGATTAATCAGCTGACCGCTATTGACCGAGGCCACACCAGCACAGGTGCACCTGGTGACGTGGATGATTCCAGCTCACCCAATACGATTCACGTGGCCGCGAGCGCGGGATCGGGGCGTCATGGGAGTACGGGGATGCTACATGCTATCGCCTATGGAAAGCGCGTACTGGCACGAACAAGAGACGAGGACAAGGATGAGCTTACAAGCCATGAGCATCCCATCGTTGCCCTCCAGGTCGTCAACCTCATCCTCCAACATCAGGCGCGGCACAGCTTTGATACCGATGGCCCTGACCGGATGCTACGTCCCCGTATTGCTGAAATTCAATCGCAGTTGGATCAAAACGAGGCATGGCTGCACGACTTTCTGGCCACGAGCCATACTTTTGACACGGTGGCGATGGTGAAGCTGTGCCTTTCCCACCACCAGGTGGACAAGGCAGTGTACGTTGGCATTCACCGACAATCCGTGCCATTCGTATTGGATCGCCTCGTCGAGCTGGATCTGTCGGCATCACTGTCGCCACAGTGCGTGAACGCATTGATTGATGCCCAAGCCGCAAGCGAATTGCTCAAGCCATCGACGCGAATCTTGCTTCGTGGCCTATCCATTGAACTGCAAGTAGAGCTCTTATTGTCACATACCGAGGCTGTGTTGGAGCATCGGGACTGGATTACAAGACAGATCAATACCATCCCGCTCGCATTGTGCGAACGGCTTGCAGCCGTGCTAGACCCTCAACGCGGAGGCAGCCCACCAACGACACCCCCGCAGTCGCTGTCCTCTGGTGAGGCCGCAACGGCTCGCCATCAAATGCCTGACGTGGCCTCGTCCGAGTTTATGGCGGTGGCACCTGAGGAGCGAATCGAACTATTCCTCACACTCCTGCTTCGTATCAACCACGCTGCCCGGAATGGCGTGGACGATAAGCAACATCCGTATGCGTCCCAGCAACACCTCGAAATTTTGCTAAACAAGCTGGCGTACTCGTACCGTCCTCCCATCATGATTGCTCGCTGTGTGGATTTTGGTAATTGGAGCGCGGCGGCATGCCTCCACCAGGCGCATGGCGAGCTTGTGGATGCCGTGGAATGCCGTCTTCATGGCCATCACGTACGACGCTTCCGTGGCCATCGTGGACGCCGTCGGCAATGGTCCTTTCAGACAATTGCGACGCCCGCAGGTCAGTATGACGATTCGAAACAGCACGAGGAATATAGCGACAGTGATTCATCCGATGATGACCGAGACAATGATCCGAGCCTGCTTGGAACGGATAGCCATGACCGGAATTCACCCGCCGAGCTTCGCACCGAGCTCGTTCAGTTGCTCGACACACTCGTTGTACGCACTGCTGTGCAGATCACGACCCCAAGCGCCACGCCAAGTCCTGTGAAGCCTCAGAGTGATGACGACCGTAATAATCCGGGCACTGTGGAAGCCGAGATTGCGGCCGCTTCCACTCCTGCTGTCGCTATGGCGAGGACGATGGCGCGTCAGGCCATCTCGGAGCATACGCGTGGTGCGATCCTCGCGCGTATCCTCGTGAAATGGTTTGAATACGGGCTCAGTCGCACGGATTTGGAAGCCCACTTACAGGACGCTAATGTGTTTAGCCATGTCGCGGCCCCACTGGCCCGCATCTTCTTTTCCGAGATCATGGACAAGGTCGCTGGTGGTAGCCCCATTGGTACGAGTGGCACGGTGATGAAGGGAAGTGTAGCCCCCATGTTGGAGGTTGCAGCCTCGGACAACAATGCAGGTGATGGCGGATTCGATGAACGGGACAAGGATTGGGTGCGCAAGTGCCATGCACTTCCCTTTTCCGGTGCGTTTCTATTCCACGTGTGCATGTGGTTCCTAAAGCAAACGGATGCCAGTGCGTTGGCCTCCAAGGAGACTGTCCCTACGATGCAGCGCCGTGAGTTGTTGGACGTGGTGACGGAAAACATTTCCAAGAACGATCTGCAAAAGCACGTGGTGTTGATTGCTCCCCACGCAGCCAATGCATTAGGCAAAAGTGACCCACTGGAGACCCATGTCAAGGTCTTTACGTGTGGCCACTTGTTCCCGAAGCGTGTGTTTGAGGAAGATGTACTCCCTGAATTTGAAAAGCGAATGAATGCGCTTCCGGTGCCATTGTTTACGACCAAGCAAGTGCTTTTGGCCGAGTTCAAGCGGAGCCACGTCGAAGCTCCTTGTCCTGTATGTGCGTTCAATAAGATTAGCGCGTTGATCGACAAACAAGTCCGAGATGCTGCGGCCACTGCCAGAGCCAATGCCGCCGCGACACTTGCGGCAGACACCAAGTCGATGACCAATAATAGGAACACCCCACGCAAGCCGTTGCCATCGCGACGTGGCCGTGGCCGCGGTCCGCCTTCCTATTATTTTCTGCATCACCGTACGATGATGAGGCCACCCGAGCCACCCGGAGGTGGCGCCAACCGCAAGCAGGGACAATCGAAGGGGTTATCCACACAGTGGAGTTCGCCCGTGACTCATCACGCTCGTGGGCACCAAGTGGACTTTCAGCATGAACCATGGGAATGGAAGATTGCTCCGTAGCGTTTGCGTATACATGTTCGTACCAAGTCGATCATTCATCACCATTGATTGCTCTGGGGACTGTAGGAATCATAAGTGAATCGGCACAGAATCTATGTTATGCAACAACACATGAGTATCGATACAAGTGTGGATAGCAAGCAAGCAGAGCACACAAGCACATGATGAGATGAACACGATGGAGAAATGATGTTTGCATCCAAAACTGTTCGTTTGATTCATCGATAATATAATTTATATGATACTCATCTAGCTCGAAACACGAGCAAGCCAAGTCGACATTGCCTCCATCACGGACGATATGCGCATGAGCAGCAAACACATCTATCTCTTCTTCTTCTTGCCGCGCTTGGCCTTCATGTCTGCGTTGCGCTTGTCCTTCTTCAGACGCGGGTCCACAAGCTTGACACGGCCACTAGCGCCCTTGCCCGCGGACTTCGCTGTCGAGGAGCGTCCGCCACGGCGAGACACCACATACACCTTGCTTTCCTTCTTGACCTGTGCACCCTTCATGGCCTTGTCAATCGCCTTGAGCTTCTCACGCGTCGACATGTCGGGCAAGTTAGCAATATCCGTCGCCTTCTTCTTGGCCGACTTGAGCTTCTTCATCTGCTGACGGTTCTTACGCATGCGCGCCTCAGCCACCTTCTTCACGGGCTTGGTCGCCAACGCCATGAAGCGTTCCTTCATCTGCTCAAACAACTTCTTTGGGATAGGTAACTGTGGGCGGTAGTGCTTCTCTTCATCATCCGCAAACCAGTCCGGCAGATCCGATGAATCATTCCACGCGTACCGGTTGTAGCTGGCGTCGATCATGTCCTTGGCCTTGCTCTTCTGGATCATCATCGTGGCCAGCGCCATGGTCCGCGCGCGGTCTTCTTCATCGTAATCCTCATGGTCCGAGTCGTACTTGCGATCATCCAAAACAGGCAACAGGCCCTCTTCCACCTCTTCCCCCGATGGAACCACTTCAAACACATTCGCCGACTTGCCATCGGCACCAGTTTGCTTCAACGCAGCTCCCATTCCCGACCGAATCAACGCCTTGGTTTCAGCAGACACCTTTTCTTCCTGGTCATCCGAATCTCCACCGTCCATCGCTTCGTCATCATCGGTGGCAGCACCGGCGGCCTCGACAGTAAACTCCGATCCAAACTCCATCTCGTATTGGTCCTCATCCTTTTTGAGCTTCTTCATCGTGCGTCGCTCCTTACGATCAACAGCAGCCTTGCGCTTCTCACGACGGATTTGCTTGTCGGTCTTCGGCATGTCGACACCCAGCGCGTTCGTAGCCTTTCGACCACCCTTTTTCAAGTCATCCTCATCGTCGTCCTCTTCTTCATCTTCCACACCAGCAAACAACTTGTTACCGGAAAACCACCGAGAGACGGCGGCATTCGGCTTCTCCTTAAACTTCAACGGCACTGCAAGCTTGCCACTGCCATCATCGTCACTTTCGTCCGAGCTCTGTTGTTCAAAAGCATAAACAAAATAACATTGTCAATCACTCGCGCTCATCACATCGCCACTGCCATGATTCAATCCAAACACACGCCCACACTAGCCACCATAAAAGGCATGTCGGAAGCCACTAGGACCAGCATCGAGTTGAAATGCTCGAACAGCCAGTCAGACATGATGGCATTCCAATCAATATCCCCCATGTTTGACAACTGAACGAGAGTACGGACGGCACCCAGAACAGATAACACGGATGGGGGGAATCACAGGCCAACGCCTCTTTCTCACTCTCTCACACACAACTACAACAACAATAGCACACTGTCTACGCACCTCTTCCGGATTGATCATCTTCTCGTACGCGTTCATGTCGTTGTCGTACATCTCCACGTCTTGCGTCAGCGCTTCACCAGCGATTGCGCGCTTCGCCACTTTGCTGCGCTTGACCGCCTTCTTGGTCTTGCTCCCATCACCCTTCCGTGACAGATATTGATCGTACATCTTCTCCATCTGAGCATCCACTTGGGCCGCGTACTCCGCATCACTGTCGACCAGGCTTTCCGCATCAGAATCAGCCTCGTCATCCTCGTACTTGTTGCGCTTGGACGCACCATCAAAGTCATCGTCCGAGTCTGAAGATACACCACCCGCGTTATCGAGCAGATCAACCTTCGCCTTCGACAGACCAAGTTCCTTCAAACTGAAAGCAGACTCGGCCTCAGTCACATCAATGCCTTGCTCGTTCATACCAAGAGCAGAACGCACACGCAGCTTCTGCTTCTTCTCACGTTCCTAAAAATCGAAACAAACATAACGAGAATCGAGTGAGTACATCGGAACCTAGCTGAAAAATTAACGCATCGCCATGGATGCAGCTAAAATACCCATACACTTCAGCACAGCATACAAGCACACATCGACACACTTTCATACGCTGACAAAACGATTTGTCTGAGCACAAGAACGGTTGATCGTTTGATGGTACAGCAAAACGATAACAGCTGAAGGCTGCATATTTCGCTATGGGCAGCGTTCAATAGCCGGTCTGTTCAAGGACACTACCACACCGATCGACGCACGCCGCGGAGGAGGCTTTGGATTATGGCTGCCGAGCCACAAGCACACAGTCACACACTCAACCACACTGACACCACAACACTCATCACACTGAAATCCCAAGAAACCACACTGACAAACGAGATGTGCCGCCCAAATCGATCACCGATCGCCATAGAAGGGCGGGACGAGATTGGGGGCGACCATAAAGTCACTCTTGGCGCTTAACGGGAGTCACGGAGGGTTAGTCCGACATCATGTCCACGGGGGTAGACAAGGACTACTGGGAACACGCCAATTCCACACACACACTCGAATACACGCAGACTCACACTCATTCCACTCCATGACCAGAATCAGAGGTGTAAACTTACCTTCTTCTTCTCACGCTTCTTCTTGGCCAACACCGTGGCACGCAGTTGTGCCAATTCCTCACGCACGAGCGCATTCTTCTCTTCTTCCGTGAGCACGGGCTTTGATTCTTCATCCTCTGTACTGGGCGCAGCAGCCTTGGCTTCATCCTCATCAGCCTCCGGCGCCTCGGCCTTCATTAGTTCGGCCTTGTACGTGGCCATCTTCAATCGCCACTTGAGCAGCAACTTGAAATCGGCCTTGCCCAGCACCTAGAAGAAGACAAACAAGAATCAAAGTCTCGTAAGCTCCTCATGATACCCCAAGGCTGGATAGAGCTACGACCACATCCACACGACTTCAGCACAGCAGACAGGTACTCTTGAGCAGGGAGAACAAAAAATCGGATAGCACCCATCTTGTGGGGCAGTCATCACCATCACCAGCACCTGGCTTCCGGGTGGGTTTTCCAGAACTTAATCCGGCAACCGGAACAACAGGGCGGCTCGGACATGCTCAGCTTTCTCGTCATTTTTTTCGTTCTCTCTCGCTCAACGGATTCCCTTCCGATTCGCAGGTCAAGTCGATTGATTGTTGATTTTTGCTCACAATCAAATACTATGGTATTTCTCATACATACCTTGAGATCGTGCAGACAAGTAACCACCTCCTCCTTGGTGTCGGGGTGTTCACGAAAGACCTGGTCTTCCGGTCGGAAGCGAATGCTGGTCGCATCCGTCAGCAGACGAATCGGGTCGGACGCATCGATAAACTGCGAGACGGAGCACTCATTGGTCAGAGTCATACCCATGGCGTCGTCATAACCTGAGAGACGAAGCGAAAATTAAAAATTCACAAGGAGTCAATATAATCCGAATCCTCAATTCCAAACGCAGACAGGCACACAAACCGAAAGACACACAATACACAATACACTACACGCTACACACAATCCATAATCAACCATGACTAGGAAATGTCATAGTTCTCCCCTGCACACGACCGCCACGGAGGAGTCAGGCGGTCATACACAGGAGCTTGATGTTGCTCTTGGCTACAAGTAGCGCTAGCGGCCAATGGAGGTATCTGGCCACTAGAGACTCTAGAGAATGCAGCCGGATATACATATACACATACAAAACACAGAACTACCAACGCACCTTCACGATGACGCTTCTGGACGCCAAACTTAGGGTGGAAGATCGTGAGCTTCTTCTCTTGTGAGTCGACTTGATCAAACACGAACTTGGGGTCAAAGAGCTTGGGATCAATCGAGTGGGGCGCCAAATATTGCTCACAGACGACAAAGATCTCGGCTGATTCATTACGTGACGACAACGGCTTGGTTGCGCTGACCTTCTTGAAGAGCTGCTTAAACACCCAGAGCAACGCGTTGTAGTCCTGCGAACGGAACACCTTGGACACGAACGTGGCGCCCCGGCCCATGACGTCGACACCGAGCTTGAGCGCCACCAGTGCCAATTCGTTCTGTACGTAGGCGTCCTTCGAATACTCAGCACCAACGTTGGGGGCACCATCACAGAGCACGACATCCACAGCCCAGGACTGCGTTTCCTGCTTGATGATCTGTCGGCAGCGCGCCGTGGTGATGTCGCACTGGTACGTCTTGACACCGCGGATGGGGCGAATCGGTAGCAGATCAATACCGAGAATGATACTGGACGCTGGCATGTACTTGGCCGCGACCTGACACCAGCCACCGGGCGCGGCACAGAGATCGATACAGACTTTGGCCGTGGACAGGAAGTCATACTTCTTGTTCAGCTGGATCAGCTTGAACGCCGACCGGGCGCGGTAGCCCTGCTGACGCGCGAGGTTGTAGTACTTGTCCTTGTCATGCTTCTTGCGCTTGACCATGGCTGCCGCTGCTGAATGGAGATCTCAAAGACCTCACACAAAAGACAGCAAGTCACAAAGTGTGACGCCTGATCGCAGGCACCGTAGGGACGGACGGGTGAATGGAAGGAACACAGCGGGAGACAGCGGCAAAGCGGCGCCGCCGTTGTCAACGAGGATGCCGCTTCCAGTCGTTTGCGCTTGCTTGCGTTGTGACCACCCATTCGGTTCATGGTAACCGTGGGGGTACGCGAAAGTAGTGTGGGCCACAATATTTACCAACCACGTCATAGAGGCGCACTAAATACAAGCCCGTTTCCGGGTTTAACAGGTTGAGGCGGTGGGTTTTTTAGGCTCGAATTTTTTCGGTCTTACGATGGTTTACCGATAAGATCGCGTCATGCTTGGCGATCCAGCATTGCAGTCACAAAACGGCATTCACACGTCACAGATACGAATCTGGCGAACACAGACGCAGTCATCCATCCAACCAGTTAAATTTAGTCGTGAGAGCTACAGTATATGCGCATTCTTCAGAGGGGAGGGGAAGGTGGCGACAGAACGAACGACGGTTGGCACGCCAAGCTGTCTTCACTCCACGCCAGAAACCGCGATGCGTCCCTGCTGCTGTGGGGGTGAGTGCGCCCTTGCTTGCTCACCGCCTACGATCTAACGCGTTTGCATTTCGCATTTCGCATTTCGCAACTTGCTCACTTGGACTCAACGAGCAGGAGTCATACCAGTCAGTCCACCATGAGCGCTGAGCCAGCCAACAGTAGCAGCAGTAGCAAATCCAAGACGCATCGCCACGGATCGAAATGCGTGAGCTGCATGGTTGACACGGGCGTAGCCGATGGCGACGTGGTGCTGGGTATTCCGAGCCCTCGCTCGCACGCGCGCACGCAGGCAATGGATGCCGACTCGCGAGCGATCCAGCACCTGCTCTCCAACAATAAGAAATGGCGCGAGCGCACCAACGCGGAAGATGCCACGTTCTTCCAGCGCACGTCCTCCAAGCAGACGCCGCGGTACCTCTGGATTGGCTGCTCCGACTCGCGTGTGCCCGCGGAAGAAGTCACGGGCCTCGCGCCCGGAGAGATGTTTGTGCACCGAAACGTGGCCAACCTCGTGGTTAGTAACGACATTAGCAGTCTCTCAGTCATTCAGTTCGCGGTTGAGAAGCTCAAGGTGCGCGACATCATCGTGTGTGGTCACTACGGCTGTGGCGGCGTCATGGCCGCCATGGAGAACAAGCAACTCGGCCTGCTCGACAACTGGCTTCGCAACATCCGTGACGGTGCGTCGACCAGGCACTGGCTGCCCAGCCGTTCCCCGCCATGCAGTTCCATTAGGTTTTCTTGGTCTCCATCGTATCTAACCCATGCCTCAATCGCTAACTGTAACTGTTTGTTATGCAGTGTGCCGCCTGCGTCAGCCCGATCTTGTGGGTATCACGGATGAAAACGAGCGGTTCCGCAAGGTCGTGGAGCTCAACATCATTGAGCAATGCCTCAACATTTTCAAGATCAACATGGTGCAGCGTCACCAGGTCAAGTACGGCTTCCCACGCATCCATGGCCTCGTGTACGACATCCATTCGGGCGAGCTCAAGGAGCTCAACATTGATTTTGAAGGGTACCTGCGCTCGTTCAGCAAGATCTACCGACTGCATTCCTTCCCCACGGATGACATCCCCGTCACGCTGTCGCAACTACGCGTCAACATGCTGCGCCACCTCGTGGAGGACCACGAGGAAGAGGAAGGTCAAGTCTCGGTGCGCTACATCACGCGCGCCATGAAGAGCGAGGGTGACCTCTTCCATGACCATGAGGTGGACTCGTGCATCGCCTATGCCAAGGCCAATATGGATGACCCCAAAAGCCCCTTTGTGGACATCGAGACCATCATCCAGTTCTTTGATGACTCGAGTGCCAGCGGCCACAGCTGCACGGGGGTCGTCAGTTAAAAGGAGGCGCCTCCCACGCCACGCTTCCTTTTTGGTTTTAGGTTTTTTTCTTATCGCTACCTGCATCCGTTGCCTCACACAGTGATTTTTCCGTTTCTTTCTTCTACCTTTATACAATACACGTCGACACGTTTCAATGAGCTCCTTGCTGGCCCACGTACATCGATAGTTTTTTCACTGGTCCGCAAAAATACAAAAAGGAAATGGATCGCTCACTTGGTTGCGAACTATGAACCCATGTCGACCTATGTCGATCGAAATAATACGATTGCGCAATGTACCGGACTCATATTCAGCTGGGGGGCGTACACAACGCCATGTACCTATCTATCCACTCCTCGTCGGCTTCCACAGCGTCTTTGTTCGCGTCTGGGTGCGTCTCCAAGTACATATCCCGCAATTTGTTGCACAGCAGCTCACTCATCTCGGTCATGACGACGCTTGACTGTGCGCTTTCAGTGAGCACGCGAAGCTCGACCATGAAGCGATTGAGTCCGCTAAAACCTATTTGTGGGCTCTCTGGGCTACTGCTACGAAGATGATGCCACCATTTCTCGTCCTGGGCCATCTCCACAACCATGGCTTCCAGCACGACGGTGGCCAATACGACATGAGCTTCACCACGCTCGCTGCTTGCTGATGCACCACCTTGATAGGCGACTAACGCCCCTTCAAGCTGTTTGTTGGAAGTATTGCTGAGTTCTTGTAATACCTGCAACGCAAAGAGAGGCTTCACGTTGTCGTTCGTTGGTTCGACATCCACAAGCGTAGATTCGGAAAGATCCAGGTGCAACAATCGGATTGTCATCTCCATCAAGGACTGCGCAGCACGCTGGATACCCAGAACAACAAGACGCCGCCATAACGCAGCATTCTATAGAACACACATATACAGCACAAAGATAACACGAAAGGCAGCGTCAGCGCCTGATGAGTAACAAACTACAACCAATACCCCGTTCCTCAAAATTGACCTGCCTGGTTGTCAAGGTCACGATCCTGAAGTGCTGTCTTGGGCACAATGTCCTGAAGAATTGCCAAGCAGCGGGTGACGCAGTCATCTTGCACATACGCCACGTTTGTGAGAAGCCCCACGATTGGTTTGAGACGCATCGCTGACGAAAGCTTGGGGTTCTCCAGGTACTGTAGGATTTCGGTAGTGTAGGCGATCAGCAGCTGGTCAGCGTGCTCCACCACTGCTTCGTGGACGTCAGCAAGGCTAATCGAGACATACCAGAGGGAACGATCGTGTGAGTTACTTGTCAGTCAATATGAAGAAAGTGACGTTTTCGCGCGGTAGGCAAAGTTACAAAATACATACTAGGACGTAGCACAAGACGGATTGAGGACACGTTGGATATCACGCAGAAACTGCTGGATCATGCTGTAGAACGAGCGAGCACTTTGCGTGAGTATGATCTCGCGGTCTTCCTTTGTCTCTGCGTCGCGGATCGTTCTTGTCATCATTTCCCATCGCTCCCGTCGCACTTCCTCCTTGATAGTCGCCCGAATGGATGCTGCATAACTAGCAACAAAGTCCTGTACACCCTTGCCCAGATAAGGAGCGAGGCAGTGTGCCGTCGGCAGCCCTGCCAATTCTAATTGCCGAGAGCCATAAAACACGTAGCGGACGGCGCTGGACACAAACTTTGCGACGTTTTTGAATTCAGCAACGCTAACAGCGGATGTCGATCGACCATCCGCAGGTTGTTGTGTTGATGAAGAAGATTCATGTTTCGGGTCGCTGGAAAAGATGTGACAAAGCACTTGCCCGGCAAACCTTTCCAGCTGCGCTGAAATCCACACGGTGAGCGAAATAAAATGGGCACTGCTCTGTCCATGGAAACTTTGCCGCACAAGGCGAGAAATACAAAAAGAGTTAATTAACACCAGAGCCACATCAAAATTTCAAAGGCAGTGAAATTGAGAATACCCAGACAGTTTCTTACCTGACTGTATAATCCTCGTAGCACATGAGCAGCGACGTGAAAAATGTGCGCGAGAAATTAATCACGTAGTCAAGCGCATTCCCGTGAGATGGCACATGACGAAGTTGGAGGGCGATGCGTACAGAATAGTTTTGCAAACACATCTCAGCCGCTAGTTTAGCTTCACCGAGCTGGATAAGAAATTTTAGGTGGTCTTCCTTCTTGTGCATCCTCTCGGAGGTTTGCATGGACATGTTGAACTCTTCCACGAGCTTGCCCGTGAATCTTTCGATCAGTATGTCAACCTATACGATGATTTTTATTTCATGCAACTCAGGCATCAGCTCAAACAGTGGGGGTGACGATAAAACAGCGAGGCGGCATCAATAAAATACCTTTTCTTTTTGCGCAGCGCTTGCATGGTTTGGATTTCGTTGGAGATTTTGTTTGAACTCGAGTACGAATCTGATGAATTCGTCGTACGTGTGGTCGTGCAGCAGTACTTCAAGTTCATGGATAAAACTATCCCGTGTCTCGTGCGCGGCTAGTTCTCGCGTCTTTTGGGCACTTCGCTGACTGCGTGGGGGTGCTGTACGATCATACACATACGTTATCGTGGTCATACAATGGAGTCGGTACCAAGTTCCAGTGAAGTCACTGGGGTTCCATGGTCTCGATGATTGCGTACCTTCGATCTTTGACACTGTTGTATTAAGTGATACGCTCTTCAGCAAGTGAAGAGATCGCTTGCAATCCACCACGAGTGCTTTCAATTGAGAGACGCTGTTCTCCATCGTCTTGATCTCTGCTGATGCGCGAATGAAGGACGTGTAGTTTGTGCTGATCTCATCTTTGAGGGCGTCGATCGTTTTTTCCTGTGGGTAGAATTGTCGGTGAATACAAGGATGCAAACGTTGATCAGTTCACACCGTCTTGGCCTGTAGAGAGAGAGAATTCTAGTCTTCACACACCTTTTGGATGATCAGCGTGCTGCAATGCTGCTCAATCTTGTTGCTCGAATGCTTTCGTAGGAAATCTTCAGCATACCGTGTGCTATCAAACGTGCTCATGCTCATGATCTCCTGGATGGATTGTGCACGCATGTTCAGGTGGTTCTTGGGCTGCCTCTGCGTCACCGCCCCATAGAATTTAAACCGACTGCCGTCATCCTCAAAGATGTGTGATTTTAATGGCACGATCCACTTGGCATCAATGAGCTGCTGGCCTACGTCTAGCGCCTGCTCGTGGCTTGCGCCTTCTTGTCGCCGCACGAACGCGATCACGTCCGAGGAGGAAAACGATTTGCTTGTCTGCGTCTGTTTACCGAATGCACGCTTCATGAGCTCCACGAGCTTGGCCAGATCGACCGTGGCACCCGGCTCCATCCACTGCTTCATGCTGTTCGATCTCGTGCTGTTGACTGTCGATGCGGGTGCCGTCATATCCATGAACTTGTCATTAGACGGTGGCGCGAGTGGTGGGCGAGTAGAATCCCTCTCCGGTGGTGAGGGCATGAGCAAGTCGCTCGTAGATACGTGATCCCCACCTGCACCACTCTCACGATCGTCCTCGCTCTCCCTATCAACCACCACTGGCTTTGCTGCCGCCAGTGATACCTCATTCTTGGAGCCATCGCCCTTGAAGGCAGCGACCGACGACAGCGCTTGCACCCACGCCATTCGCTCCTCGTCCTTGGTCGCGCGATATTCCTTCTTCTTGCGGTACAAATGTATGAAGATGGACGTAGCCGTAGTATCCACAGACAGGATCTCCACCGTGGCTAATGCGGACTGCGCCGTGTCCGCCGTGGCCGAGTCAAAGTAGTACAGATGGGTGGCCGTGAGCACAAAGAACTTCTTCTTCCAGCCACCCGTGCGCCGCTGGGATCCATACACATCCACAAGGGGATTGGATTGCCATTTACAAAAGAGATATAGTTACGTAAGCGATTATCTCTGGCTGGGTCGTACCTCTTTACCATTTGGAGACGTACCCGTTTCTCGAGAAAGCCCTCGCGAAGCGCAACGTGGCGCGCTTCGGTGGCGCTGACCATGATGCTCTCTCACTCTCACTCGCACTCGCACAGGCGCCGCAAGCTCAGATACTCTGTCTCTTTCAGTCTGTCCCCCTCTCCGTGGCGAAGCGCTAATGCGAATGCGCTCGTCCCCAGCCGTCTGCACAGCCACGTCAATGCAGCCGCCAAAGGTCGCCAACATGGCATCAAATCCAACCCAATTCAAGACCCTCAGCGCCTTCAACACCGCGTTAGGAACCGCCACGGCACCAGGAGCAAAGTGTAAAGAAGAAGAGAAGAGTAACCTGATACTTGCCCTGGTACCATTACCGGGGGGGGGG
>JAADWT010001150.1:0-10702 GCA_023336285.1 Pythium grandisporangium
CCCCCCTCCTCTCCTCTCTTCTTTGTCGCTCCTCCTTCGGCACGTACAGTGATGGGGCGCGTTGCTAAACTCACGATCTCCAGATGCGCCCAACAAAATAGCTGGCGCAAGAGCCTTTATGATCGTGTTTTCCCGTTTACCGGCCGCGTTTCCCGCGTGTCCGATTTGCATGATCGTTTTAGGCACCATTCTCTCTTGGAGTGTTTTAATCTCTTCTGCGATGGGAAGGCGTGCAGACAACAAACAGAACACAACGTACACGACGTGTACGTACAGTACGGGACGGCGCAGAGCGCCCATCCCATACGCAGCGGAAACCGGTATTTTAGCGCCGTACCTCTTCCAGTTCAAGTATTTACTGTAGACCGCACACACAGAGACACACCGACACATTGCCCTACACACTCCACCAGCAACACACGTGTGGCGGCGCATGCATACTCATAATCCTTTCCCACCACCGCAGTGATCGAGCTGTGCTTCCCGCATCAACGCCAACGCCAACACCAATTCCACCGCCGACCTCCAACGCCAACGCCGACGCGAGTGGAAGAGTCTCGGTGGGTTAGTCCGTGCAACTGAAAAAAAATGCAGTCGTTCAAGCGACCAGCGCGCGACATGGGCACCCACGGGGCGGACCCCGTGGTTAGGCCGCCACCATTGGCGTCAACTTCGTCGACATCCACCGCGCCGACCAACACAACCTCCTCCTCTGCCCCCACATCGGCCTCGGCGGGCATCGCGCCGCATGAGGACTATTTCAGCTTTACCAGGGACCATGAGGCGCTGCTGCTGGCGCAGGCGCGGCGCCACGCGTCCGTGCTGGTGGTGGACACGCTCTTCGACACGGGTAAGTGGCGCTTCCACTCACAGCTGCAGCCCAGTGTGATCGCTGGCACGGCCACGACGGGCCTAACCATGGGACCGTCGGCCGCGTTCTCGGGGCGAGACCGCGACGCCGGCCTCATGACCATGCAGCGCCCCATGGACGTGTACGAGCTGCACACGCCGGCCGCCGTGGCGCGCGTGGCCTCGGTGGCACCCAAGCTCGCGACCGACCCCGGTCAGCTGGCGCTTCGCTCGCATTCCCTGCTGGGCCGCACGCGTGTGCGTGCCTCGCTGGATGCGTTCATGGCCGTCATGACTTCGCCACGACGCACCATGTTCCAGGCCATGATGGTGAACCTGCACGACGGCCACCTGCAGCACAGCGACGTGTTTGCCTCGTTTGAGCGACGCGCACCGCACGCGCGCGACACCAGCAGCAATAGCAGCAACGACGACCCGCGCCGGCCTAACCAAGGTCGGGCGCCCGTCTCCGACCAGCGTGCCATGGAACGATATGCCGTCAAGTACTTCATCGTGGAGCCCGGGACCGCGGCCGTAGCCACGGCCACGGCATCCTCCAGCTCGGGTGCTTGCTTCTCCTCGGCAGCGTCCACGACCTCCACGTCCACCTCAGCGTCCACCGTCTCGTCAGCATCGTCCGCGGCCTCGGGTGGCTCGACTGCGTCCTCGGGCCTCCGCTCGATGCGCTTCCCCCGACAAAAGGCCTCGTCCGAGGACAACATCGTCGTGCCCCCCTCCTCGGGCAAAGCTACTTACTTCTCCTCCTCCTCCTCCTCCACCGCCTCCACCGCCTCGGCCCCCGTGTCCTCCTCCTCCGGAAAGAGCTCCGGACGCGTGCCGGAGGAGCGCCTGCATTTCTGTATCGGCGAGTACACCACGATCCGCGACGGCGTGGTGCGAGCACCGCCCTCCACGTCCTCCACCATAAGCCCCGCGCCGTGCCCCGTGGACCAACGCGTGGGCATCGTCTCGTTCCACTCAGTGGATGACCCGGAGCTACTGCAGCTCTGCAACTCTGTGGCCAAGCGGACGACACCGCGCAGTGTGCGCCAGTCCACGTCACGCACCATGCTGCAGTTCTCTGGCCTCTTGGTGTACCCCGTGGTCACCGCGGACGGAGCGCACGAGCTGGAAGTGGTCATCAAGGTCAGCTGCTTTGACGCCCGTGGTCTATCCCGGGTCAAGAGAGCCTCCATGCTCACGTTCCTCTCCGGATTCCGCAACCTCGCGCTCACATTGCTGGCCATGCGGACACGGTCATCTCCATTCCTATCGGCCGCCCATGCACTCACGGATGCACAGCGCCGCAGCTGTACCGTGTGCAGACAGCGGTTCTCCTCCATGCGACGGCGCCACCATTGTCGGCTCTGTGGAGAAGCCACGTGCTCCAAGTGCAGCAACGTGCAGAGCATGCGGATCATCGTGACCGACCCATTGCCTGCGACGATCCGGATCTGTTCGCCCTGTGCGCAGGGCATTGCTCGCCCGGGGACGAGTGAGCCGCAACTGGCTGGCGACTACGACCTGGCCAGCAGCAGTAGTGTGCCCACCCGCACCCCAACCGGTAGTTTAGACGCGTCAACGCCGCACTCGTCGACGCTGGGCAGTGGACGAGGTATTGCCATGTCGGAGGGCACGACCCCGGTGTCGGCAAGGAATCGAGACATGGACCACCGCCGCTTTGTGGACAGCAACCGCAACAACGGCAACGGCAACGGCAGTGGACGAGGAGAGCGGAGTGGACGAGGCGAGCGCAGTGCTCGTGATATCAGTGGTAGCGCGTCGGCCGCGTATACCTCCGCGATGGACCCGAATGCGGCCCAACGGAATGCGCGGCGGTCATCGGTGTCGTCGGCATCGGCATCCTCGACTTCGTCGTCCTCACCCAGGGGCTCCCGGCCGGTCGGGAAACCTCCAACCGCAACCGCAGCACCACCCCCAACCCTCAAGGTCCCACCGCCGGTTAGACCCTCGCCACTGTCCGAGTCAGTAGCTGACTTGCACGACTCGGCCTATCGTCTGCCCTCGGCGGCTGCCTTGAAGCGCAGGCCCCTGCCCGAGAGCAACCCTCGGTCCACGGGTCGCACTGACCGTCTCAACGTCTCTGATCTCACGGATGACGACGACTGCACGGATGACGAGCTGCCCAAGCCAGCCACCTCGCCAGAGGCTAGCGGCGCCATCGACTTGAACGCGAGCAGCGCGACCGTGATGGCCTATGAAGAAGAAGAGCGGCTGGAGTGCTTGGCGACCTACGGTCTGCTCCGAGACGAGTCCACGCCGGCGTTGGCGGCCAAACTGCCCATCCCGGAGGACCCAGCACTCACCACGATCGTCAAGGAGCTGGCGCAGCGCCTCAACTGCTCCCTGGCGGCCATCGGATTCGTGGACGCCACCCACGAAAGCGTGTGTGCGGCGTACTCGTCTTCGTCCCGCAGTCCCGTCGCCCGTGGCCTGATCCCGAAGCAGCACTCCATGTCTTGGGAGGTCATGAAGCGCGGCACTCGCCGCATGGGCAGCGACGACGAAGGCGCGGTATCCAGTGACGACAGTAATGATGACGGCGGCGTCGCGCGCTCGATCGTGACCGTACTGGATGCAAGGCAGAACGCGGCGCTGCGTACGCACCCGTTTGTGGTCAACTCGCCGTTTGCGCGGTTCATGGTGGGCGTGCCGATCCACGCCTGGAATGGACAGCCCATTGGCGCGCTTCTCGTGGCCGACATCCATGCGAGGACCAAGTTAGACCCGGTGGCTCGCGCCACCATGTCTGGGTACGTGGGCTTGGTCGAGGCGTGGCTGGAGAACCAGCGGCAGGAGGTGACGATGAGCGCATCCAGACAGGGCGGTGAACCGGAGCCCGAGATGGAGAAGGACGGGGACCTGGACCTGGACCGGGTCCAGGACCAGGACCTCATGGACGAGGAGGAAGTGTATGCGCCACGAGGCAGCATTGCCGTGATGCACGACCGCCTGGCCGACCTGCTCTGCGCGTCTTACCAGACGACGATGGAGCTGCGGCAGCGTGGCAAGCAGATGGAGCAAACGTTTGGCGTCAAACCCACGACGGACACGCGCGTTCGCCACGTGCTCTTGGAGACCACGTAAGAGTAAGAGGTAGTAACGATACCAGCTAACTACCAGCTCCATTCCACCCATGACGTAGCAGGCAGAACCTTTGGGACTGAAACTCAATTTAAGAATCGGAATACAGTAATCAAGTGATGAATGACTATGAATACATGATCGATGCTGGCAAAGCCATCACTACGCAGGACATGTTACCGTAACCACCCTGCTCACCACAGGGTGGTTACGGCAATATGTCCCCCACCATAGTGGTGGGGGTTCTGAAACTCCTTACCGTCACATACACCGCGTCCTCAGGTCATCCATCCACGAATAAAAAAAATCCACAGGACACCTTGCCGTAACCACCCTGTGGCGCTGGTTCTGAAACCCCTCCCACTCACGTGGAGAAGCTGGGACTGCCTACTACAATACCAGACCAACCACGACGGGTGTATACGATTCATGTGGATTTGGAAGCGAAGCTCTTCTGGCGAGCCCTTACAAGTTTCATTTGGATGCCTCTGCACAGGTTGGGATGAGAAATAACGACTGGAAGAAGCGAGAAGGCCGGCCACAGGCGCCAGTGTGCCCCACTTTCATAATCACTTTTCGATTTCCGCCTCCACACCAACGTCTAACACTCCTTCGCATCAGTATGGCAAACCCTGTTTCTTTTGAGACAATCGACCTGACCAACTATGGCGACGAGTTTGGAGTCTTCATCCATGGGGCGCCGACTAAGACACCGACATACCATGCATCTGTAGCAGTAAATGGACACTTTGATGCTGGTGGTGTGTGGGTGACCAAGACACTAACTCAAGCCATTCGCCCGTGTGGAGGGGGTGCTACAGACCCTCATATCTTTGTCTACCCGATCGAAAGGATTACTGAGTATACCGAAAACTACTCAATACCTGCAGATGAAGCGATGATCGCAGCACGCCACAGTGACGACTACGTGGGTAAGCTCTGTCTAAGGACTGGCGAGGTGGAAGTCACCGATGCCAACTACCTACGTGCTGGTCCGGTTCTGAGTGCTCTTCGAGCTGAAATTCACACCAAAGTTCTCCAATTCTGTGATTCACCCGACAACGGACAAGTACAGAACTTTGGGTCCGCGACTCCTGTAACGCGACAAGATCTTGCGTCACTGGCAGAGATGGTGGCAGACTGGCCTCTGTAGCCATGAGCAATCGTAGACCAGCCTGCCAGAGTCTGCGACGCGTGTTGCCAACACGCCTCTAATTCAAATCTGTTTGGACAGTGAAGAGGGTATTAGAGTACTTACGTGCAGTGTAGGACATTCCATTTCAGTACACGTTGCTATGAAGAATCCAGCGAGATTGGCATGGCGAGGGAATTGATCATCAAGTAGAGTCACGCGCGGCCTGATCCCAAAGCAGCCCTCCATGTCGACGACGACAGTAATAACGACGGCGGCGTGGCGCGCTGGAAGTTGACCGACATCCGTGCTAGGACCAAGCTATTTACTACCAGCGTAGGGACTGCAGCTCTGTTGAAGAATCGGACTACAGCAATCAAGTGACGAATGACTCGGACTACGCGATGGCAAAGTCCATAGGCATAACTGGAAACAAACACCACCATACCCGCAAGAAGAAGACGAACTCGAATTGGAAAAAGAAGAAAGAAATGTTTGCAACGGTAAGGAAGGCGAGAGATCCGTTCATTGAATGAATCAAGCGAGTCTAGCCAGATACAGAGGCACCGTCGGCTGGCGTCATGGGTGGTATTCGGCAACAGCGCTAAAATAAATTGCTGTATCATGTTGATGTGTGTGGCCATGGTATGGAATGGTTTACAGTTGTTTAGTGTAACAAAACAGAAGTTTTTGTTTTTCATGGATTGATGGATACATTTGCAAAATCCAGTACGCACTTCAACTTGACCAAGGCTAGGCTTTTGTTGCGCGGTCATCTACTTAGTACTTATTTATATTAGAGTGCATTCCGCAGCGCATCGCGCCATTCGCGTAAATGCTCGAGCGATTCCATGTACAAGTGGAATTCCTTCTGATGCCCGAGCTGCAGGCGGAGACCAAGCACGTGGCCTGGCCAGGGCAAGACAGCGACCAGTTCATGAGTGTGGTGCCGCTCACGACGGCGTGGGCCTCGTCCAATGGTCATGACCGTCACATGACCGTCGTGCAGGGATACAAACCGCCTCTTGCTCGTGCCAAACTTGGACGTGCGCACGTAGAGCCATCCAGTGAGCTCATCGCCTTCACTTGGAGACGATGCTGAGTTGCTCACTGGCTGATGCGCAAACGATGACGAGAACGTATACGCAGAGGCCGTCGAGGTCGACGCCAATGCACCCTGGCTACTCTCCTCGCTCGATGAGACCGTGCTGAAGGACGCCGAGGTCGTGGCTCGCTTGAGCAGCTTCTTGCGTTGCGCGGCCTGAAGCGCGGCGACCCATTGCTGGCGGGGCTCGAGGCCACCGGCCTGCACGAACACGACCGTGCCGCTCGTGCTGGTGATCTGGATGCCAAAGGTCGTGGCGTTCGAGGGCACAGCCGTGGCCACGCGGAGACCACCGCGCGCGGGGATATCGAGGCATTGGCGGCCAAACTGGTGCGTCTCGACCACACACGAGTGATCATAGTACGTGAGCGTGCAGCCATGCAGCAAGAAGAAGTACTGCTTCCACGTCTTGAGGAACGAGGCTCGTTTCCAGAGCCAGCCGTAGAACACTTGACTGTGGAGCGGTCTTGTGGGCACGCGCAGTGGCATGACACGGTAGGAGTGCGGCATCCGACTTTGCGCGCGGTACCGAGAGGCCAGTTGCGATAGCCGTGAACTCCGGTCATCGTACGTGGCGTCGTCGTCGTGGCCGTGGGGGTGACACTCGTCAACGCTCGTCATGACTTCGGGCACGTCGACTGACTCGCGATGGAATAGTCACTTTTGCAATCCACCGCTAGCGCCGCGGACCCAACAATACACAATGCGGGACGGCCGGCGCCACAGGCGATGGTGATGTGTTCTGTCGGACAGAGCCGATAGAGCCACGGGTGGGTGGGGAGATGCGGGGGTGATCCGATCGAGATCGTAGATGGGTGAATGAATGACTGAATGCCCTGGGTATACTGCTGTGACTGCTGTGACTGCTGTGACTGGGCGCGGCGATGCAATGAATATTGTGAGACTGGGTGGGAAACACAGACAGAACCAGAGGGATGATGCTCCGTGACACGGCGCCAGTCTCTAGGGGGAGGATTGCGACACCCCACCCATTTACTCACCCAGTCACCACGCACCCACCTTGTTGCTCACAGAAGGAGAGACCCTGGAGACCAGTGGTAATGCGCTCTCAACGGCCCAGCGTCGCCCACAAGAGGCGGTTGTGATTCAGAATCCATATCCTTCATGGAAGAATCACAGGGTTTTCGTCTGCTGCCTTCTGAAGTTTTCGGTACCTCACGCACACATCCCCGCAGTTCGTAATTTTTCTACTTTTTTGACGGACACTATTCAATTCGCTTATTAAATAGTTTAATGCAAAATGACCGTGAGAAATAAAATCTGCAGACGTGCACAGCAAAAACACTAATTAAACTGGGTTAAGTTATCCGATAATAACTGCAAGAATACAATAACGGTGGCATGCGGCCATCCATCCATGGAGCCTACCGTCTCGTCAACCAAAAAGTGATCACCATAACCACCAGGACCATGACCACCACCACGCATCTACAATCTCATCACAGCGAGTTCTGGAGCGCGTCTATCCATTGCTGTGCCTGCGTGACCGAGTCGGCGTGGCCAAAGAGCTCCTTGTGGCGGTCCAGCTGCAGGTGGAAGCCATACTTGTGGCCGCTCCAGGCGCTCACCGTGATCACCTCGTGGACCACATCCTGCGGCAACCGCGGTCGACACTCGGCCATGATCGTCAGGTGGCCACTGCGCAGCGTCACGTAGCGCTTCTTGAACGACCCCATCGTCCGTGAGCTGCGAACATGAAGCCAGGCCGCCAGGTCGCTGCTGTCCACGTCCTCCTCCGAGCACGTGCTCCGCGAGCTATGCAGATGACTAGTCTGACTGTTGGTAAACGCGCTCACATTCGTCTTCACCCACTCGATCGAGCTGGCACTGGAGCGGGAATCGCTCATCGTCGTGTATCGCGTCAGCGCGTCGGCAATGTTCCGGCGCGAGGCCTCGTGTAAGGCCCGTAACCACTCGAGGCGAGGCCCATGACTACCCGCCTGCGTAAATAGCACGCGCCCACTGGAGCTGGTAATCCGTATGCCAAACTGGGTCTCGTCCGTGAGCTCGGCCTCGGCCACGCGTAACCCGCCCTTGGCTGGGATATCCAGGCAGCGCATGCCCAATTCCTTGGACGAGATGACGCAGCACTGCGTGTAGTACGTGAGCGTGCAGCCATGCAGCAGGAAAAAGCGCTTCTTCCACGTTTTAAACGACGCGCCCTTCTTCCAGAGCCAGCCGTAGAACACGCGCCCGCGCAGTGACTGCGTGGGCAGCCGCCGCAGCGACGACGACGTGAGCCGCCCCGACAAAGTCATTCGCGCCGACTCGGTCACGCGGCCAGAGGAGGAGCCGCGCCCCGAGAGCTGGCCGCGTGACAACGCGGTGTCGCTCTTCGTGTCGTCGTCGGCCATAGACGCATACGGGAAGCTGCTGGGCAAGCCCTCGTGGTCGTGGTCGTGGTCGTGGTCGAGGCCGTGGCCGTGGCCGCGTAGCTGCTCGGCCTCGTAGCCCACGGCGCCGCCATGGTCCTGCATCTTCATATACTTATTGGTCTCGGCTGGTCAATAGCCCAATATCAATAATGCCGAGATCGAAAACGGATGGCCCAACCAACCGACCAACCACTTCAATGACGACGAAGCTCCGTGAAGGAAGGGGGCAAAAGAGAGAACAGGTTAGACCCCTCCCTGTATCAACCTCGTATCCGCGCAAATGACGTGAAAAATGTCCACGCCAATGAGGGAGCGACTGCACGGCGCACACGCGGGTGGTGAAGGGAAGGGTGAGTGTCCCACACCCACTCGCTTTCAAGAATGGAGTGCGCCAAATTTTTGATCGGATACACACTGTGTGTGGGGGAGTGAATGTCGTGGGGGCATGTTGGCAAACAGCCACTTGGCTTTGGTCGTGGCCAAATAGACAGACAGATACTCGGCCAAGAACACAGGTGTGCGCAGCAAGAAAGAGACAGAAAGAAAGCTCGTCCCAAACTTCAACACTTTTCTGTCTGTGAAGCGGCGAGCAAACATGGTGAATACCGTCACCGCCTGCCTGCGTCAGTGTCTATAGGCGGGCATTCGTGTGTGGTGAGTTCGCGCCTTTGCGCCCGTTTGTCGTCTGTTTACCTGGGAAAAAGAACCCAGCACCCTAGCCACGACCGGTCGTCTCATCGGACGTTGTTATATCTTGTATGTCAGCGACGGCATGGCAACAGCGGCGACGGAACCCGCCACGCCATCAATCAATACAAACTCACTCATAGTCAGTGGTTGTTTGATTGGTGTTGGTCACAGATTTGTGGCAGAATACGTTTGACTGGATGTTTGTATAGCGGCATAGTCTTCGAAGAAAACTCTGGTCACGACGATGTGTGGAAGTTGTTTTGGTCCGTACACCTAGCGACCGTGTGAACCGACACCCTGGCGTATCCAAAACCTAACAAGCCAGCACGTACCCGGCGGCGTTTCACGCATTCTCTTGCCGCATGAGAAGCATGCGCGAGCGGAGAGATAGATTTTTGTAACCAACGAAACTGCCACACGCCTTACCAGTGCAAATGTCAAGGATGACCTAACTTGTCATTTGTCACTGATAAATGGGTCTGGCTCGGATTCACCCACTAATGACCAGTTTATGCACAACTGAACGCATCGAATACACGGTGGAAATTTTCACGGTGTGACCTCCTACACAATGGCCACCCTGTAATGTGGCATTACGGGATGGATCCAGCGCCATTGCCATTGCCCGTGCTGGACACCAACATACCCTCTGCTGTGTGGTTCAAGTAGCAATGGACCCATATTCCGATGTACTGCAGCCGTACACACTAGGCTATTAAGGAGGGCGGTGAGTGGTTGCTGTCTGACGATGACCCTGCTGTAAACTGCTACACTATACTGAAAGATGGAGGATATCCTAACGAGATGGTGAAGTTGATCGATGGACAGCAAATGGAGGCGACTAAAGTCACACCACCACTCCATTCGCAGTTGTATCGCTAATGAATCGTGCAATGCAGCGAAGTGATGGCGGATGCACACGTTGGTGGAAGTGCATGCGCTGGTTTTTCCTTTGAATTATTGCGCACAGGGCGCGTAATGCTTCAACTCGTACTTCCACCAGAGATTCCAAATCAACAACAAACGAGGTTTTGCTATTAATAATAATGGCAGTGATTATTAATAGCAAAGCGTCGTTGCCAGCGACACACATCCTCGACGACACCAATAACAACCCGCGTCAGTACGTCAGTAACTTACCAAGCGGATATCACTGCAGATGGACTGATGCCAACCTATCATAAGCGTCAACCCATCCACCCACCCGCGCTTTCTTGTGCGAGTCGGTGAATCGCTTCTGCCCTCCCTTTCCACCCAAAATAGTACACCTCCGCCCTCTATTCCAGTGCCCGTTCCCCGTCCACACGCGCTCATTGGCCAATAATCTCCCCCATCTCCTCCTCCCGTCTCCACCGCACACATCCAAGCACCCAAGCACCCAAGCACCAAAATCCCCCCCCTCCCTACCAAGCACCAGTTGTTTGA
>JAADWT010001151.1:0-10693 GCA_023336285.1 Pythium grandisporangium
GAGTCCAAAATATCAACTCATAGAGTTTCCACATGTGACGTACTGCTTTCCGAGAGCCCACGCAATCGCAGGATTTTGACAAGAAGCCACCCGGCAATCAAATCTGCTGCGACAAACAGCCCCTTTCCGAATGCCTCCGTCACGTAGACATTAGGTAGCAGAAGAAACGCGCTGCCGCATTCAATGGTACATAAAATCATATCTACGATTCAGTTCCTTGTGCTGCGCGCATCTGCAATACCATGCACGAGGTTGACGTACAGGAGCGGTGTGTAGCGATACGTCGTGCGATCAAATGGCGAGTTTCCGTTCGCAACTTCACGAGCTGCATCGGTATACACATCATAGTCGACGTCTGTATATTTAACGGGTAGGTACTCGTCCTGGAATGCTCCGTAGGCGATCAACACCACGCGAATCGCGAGCGCCGCGCCGAATATCTTCAATGGCGTGGCCATTGTGTTCGCTCAATTTCCCAATCACCACATCAAACACCAACATCATCAAACAATTTCGTATTTAAGAGGGTGTAGCCACATCAGCCAAAACTAAACTAACTCAGTCGTTTGCCTTGAAAGTGAGGTGACCGAGACCAAAGAGCACCGAATTGTAGCGGAAGCAATTCTTGAGACGATACGCCGACGAGGAGGACCTGGAGGGCGATGCTGTCGTTGCTGAGTCCATGGAGGCAGCGGTGACGGAGCCTTGGCGTGATTGAAGCGCTAAACTGAGAGGCACCACGGTCTCTGGAAACGTCCTCAGTGCTTTCCCAATTGACACTCCGCGGCCGAGGCTAGTAAGCATAGAATTGGCCTGACGACGGTTGCTGTTGAAGCTCGTGGTCCACTGATTAAGCATGACAACATTGACTCCGCAAAGGGATGCAAGCAATGCACACGAATATGAATCGTCCTCCATCGCAAGCTCCCAGGCTAGTTTTTCGCTGTCATGCTTACTCTGGCGTCGCGTGCTTTCTTGATTCTCCGCCCGATCGAAAAGCAACAACGCATAGCACGAGCGGGCGAGGTTCATTCCAGCTAGGGCTTTCAGTGGAACTGCCGATCCCAGGACACGGTTTGGACCGACGTAGCACAAGCCTCCGGCGTGGCCCTTAACTAGGGCGTGTTGCCAATCCGAAGAAGTTGGTACCTGCTGATGTCCTATGGCATATTTCCACAAGGGCAGGGTTGCTTCCGGTCCTTCGGTGTGTGAATGCACAATAGAAGTAATGGTTTGTCCAGTCACTCCACGGTCTTCTTGATGTGGATCAGTGATAAAGCACATACCGCCGCGGCGGAAGGGCTCGGCCTTCACTGCCATTAGACGGTGGTGAAACATGTGCATCGAGAAATCGCGTGAGATGAACTCGAAGCCCGCAAACGCCTCCAATGCCTCAAGCGGCAAAATATCCAGTATTCGGTCTGGTAAAAGCAGCAACCCGTTTCCCTCAGTCTGAAGCTCGCTATGGAGAACACTGTGAAACGCAGAATGCTGAAACAGGGGGGATAAAAGCTCGGTTGTACGTCCCACGATGATGTTGAACTCGCGCTCCAGATCCTCCCTTGTAGTATCAAGAGCTCCCGCAGTCCCATCAGCCTGCGCTACAAATTCACTTAAATCTTGCATTGTTTCTGGTTCTTCCGTATTCAGCACTACCTGTACTGACTTGCGCCGCCATTCGGTCACTCGCGTCTTGAGCTCCGTTAGCATTTGCAGTTTTTCCTTGGTACACTCCATTCGACACATCACATACCGCTTATCAGCGGGCCCTGTCATAGCTGCGTACAAGAAACAGTTATCTGGTGAAAACTGTAGCGTTAGCACGCATAACCTCGCTGGGAGTGCGGACAGAATTGTTTCCACGGGAGCTTCAACGCTCATTCGTTTATAAACATCCGATTGCTGTTCGAGGAAGAGCTGGGATAACTGGACGGGAAGGCTGTTCAGTTGCGGAATGGTGTGTTGAGAACTCACATTTTCAATGCGTTTCATATGCAGCTTAGTGGTATTCGTGGTTTCAAGACAGCTCCCCATCAACGGAGCCATGTGCTGCTCTCGCACAGTCAAGCTCTGGTAAAGTAACAGACTTCTAACACATTCTCGCGCTCGATTGCAGCCATACACTTGAATCAACTCGTATGCACATATGCTCGCAACTTCTAGATACCGTTTCTCCATTACGAGGGCAAGGTGCATCTCCAAATCAACCCCAATTTTGCTCAGATTCGCGTATTCCATGTTTTCGTTCGTGCTGTCCCCTGTTGAGTCTACCTCGCTCAAATCCTCATCCTGACTGTCATCAATTTTACCACCGTTCCTCGCACATATCCAGGTTGCGTGCTGTGCCGTACTGGATGTAAATTTTGTCCACAATGCTTGATGTACCGAAGCTTTGATAACTGGATCTATATGGTGATAAATGGCAATTCGACGCGCTTGCAGTACTACAACCTGAGCCAACGTCCGGGGCTTCCACACCTCCGGACCAAGGCAGAGCAAACGACTCGCAGTACTTCCCAATACTACGGCCCGAGAGACATTCCCGTTTCTCTCGATCTGTACACGTTGTGCTGTCTGTTCGAGCCATCTCTCAACGACATTTCTGCCGGCGTCTCGGGTGTATGAATACCACGTCATCTGTTGTTCGGTAATAACTCCGGAAGATCCCTCTAGCTCGACTTCAAGTCTTGCGAGCAGGATTTTCACATCCGCTAATGCTATATCAAGGGGAATTAGGATACTTCCAGAAGACGGCGCGGTCTCGGCCTCAACGGACATCTTTAGATGATCAAAATCATGTGAGCGAATAGATTCTAAGTGCACCATGGCATGCTCCAGACATGCTCGGGCTTCCAAGAGAGCGTCATCATCAACCACATGGCATGGTGTGGGACGACGATAGCGGTGGTGGTGGCAAATAAGCTCCTTCGCGAATGCCACACTCCATTCTGCTTGCTTCATTTTGGCGTCCACTATGGTAAGCAACTCCATACTTTCGCGAAACACTCGCATAGCGTGCTCGATTGTGAAATCATTGTCGTTTATCGCAGGGGTAAATCGATTAGAAGGCATCTCGGATGACAGGAGAATACTGCTCGATGCACGACTTAGTAATAACTCGGCACGAGCGTACTTAATTTCTGCGAGGCCAACCACTCCGTCCAATTCGAACTGAGTACCCAGCCCAGAGTCTGGAGGTGGTTGGGTGGTGTCGAAATTTCCCAGCAACGAGGATAAATACTTCGTGGTCGCCTGGGTTGGTGGTAGTAATGGGCACGTATTGGCTGTGATAACTGATGAAGCGACAGTGCGTTCAGCGTCGAAGAGATCTTGCTGAGCTTTCTTTTTATCAGGTTCCAAATGGCTGCGGAGCAAGACCACGCGAACGAAACGAGGCAACGCTATAGCGCTCGGTGATGCCAACGTTCTCGTAAAGCATGCCAACGCGCGCGTTTCTTCTCCTTCAATGGAGAGTACGCGGCCCCGAATTTCTTCGCAGCGTAAACTCATTAGATCCCCCTCCTTCTTGCGCTGCGTCATACTTTGCAGTATTGTGAGGAGCACTTTTGCCTGTCGTCCATATCCCAGCATCAGCAAGGCATCTATAGTTTGAAAGATTTTAGTATCAACGTTGAAGCGAGAGAATTGGAGCACAGTGCGTTTGCGAACAAGGTCAGCGGTGATAACGGTTTCTTCGTTGGCCGTAGCTTCGCTTTCTTCATCGCTTTGTTCCTGTAGTTCTTTGAGAATGATGTCTCCACCTGACTGAAGCATCTCCAGCGCACTCTGAAGTGGTACACAAAATACGGAAAGGTTGAGGCGCTCAAGCACACGGTACAACATGAGCTCAATCCAGATTTCAACACTCCGGCACTTGTGTGGTGAATACGCATGGTAGACAACTTGATAAAGGCATATGACAGGCAGCATTTGTTCAAATGCATTTCTTTCTGCAAGAAATGCTAGAATTGTCTCAAGTGTGTTTGCAGTCAATACTGGTTGCGTAATGCGTAGCTCCCGAGATGCCAAATCCGATTCACCTCTTTCTGACGCCACCGACTCCAGCGCGGCTATCCACGGCGTGTGAAATCGTGTTGTCGCACTGGTCGCGTAATTCACGTAGAAGGCAGCCCATCTATCTGGCGTTGATGGATCAGGCATCAAGTGTTTACTCTTTTGATCCTTTTTCCATTCTTCAAATTCGATTTCGCCCGACTCTGAGGTCACGCTCTCGTAGCGATTGCGCAGATCGCACTCATTGGTGAGGTCAACAATGCACTTCCATGCCATGTGAACATGAAGTAATGCGTTTTGCAAGTGCTTCAACCGATGAGCCATATTTGTAGCAATGGTTGCACGCATTGCAAACAAACGAATTAGTTTCTCTGCGGTCCATAATATCGAATATTCCAACTCTGGAGCACATGCTGTATCCTTGTTGCTACGATTTGATGAACCTGGACAGCCCGGTGCCGTTTGATGGGAATTGGTGGTAGAATTCTCCTCGTTCATCAGTATGTTAAATGCTCCATCCAAGTATGCTATAACTTCTTGAGTTGGAAATTGATTGGCGTGATACCATTCGGCAATATCCATCACAACGAGAGCGCGTTCTCTTGGCATGTTTTCCAGTTCTTTGAAAGCATCCGCAAGCGCTTTCAGTTGTGCCATCGGGTTCTTTCGAGATGAGAAAGCGAGCGTTTTATGAATGTTAGCCTGTACTAATGTGTCGGGAGCCTTCTCCTTGCCCCCACCGCAGCCACTGATAGTGGTTTTGCCAAGGGTGGCGGCTGCAATGGCCCGAAATATCGAAATCTCTTTAGTCAGGTCAGGCGGGATTACAATCCCATCAAGGGATCCTCCCGCATGATGAATCACCATATCGGCCAGCTCCAGTACACTCTTCCACTGATTACTTTTCTCGCACACTTCTAGCACAAGTAAAGTTAGTTCGCCAAGGAGACAACTCATGCCAGCGTTCCCCACACTGGAGCGTTGAAGTGACGAGACAATGTCGAGCAAAGATGGAAGAAGCCTTCTCCAACATTCTTGGTACCCTGCCCCACCACCTTCCGGTTCACCAGCTGCCTTTTCTGCGTCAATTGCCCGAAATGCAACGAGAATTAAATTCCACGCGGTTTCACTTGCTCGTTGGGCTAGAGAAACTGCTCCAATGCGTACGGCATGCTGGCAAGCGCGAGCCAAGTGACCAAGTGCTCGCTCAATGAGCGGCCACGCTGCTGTCTCCTTCCCTAGCAACGAAAGAATCACCCGGGCAATAAGTAATTCAGCAATCGCAAACCACTTCCACGTGTTTTCGCCGATGACGGCATTGTGTTCTTTCCCCTTGAAGCTACGTTTGGACAATAGCAAGAGCGCGTTCTCGCCGCACACGGTAGCATATTTTGCGTTGTGCAAGCGGAAGGCACCACACCCAAGGCGTACCCAGCTTTCTGCGTAAATTTCGAGTTGCTGCTGTTGTTCCTCGAGCGTTAATACTTCACTCTCCATGGATGCCAGTGCATCTGGTGCCACAGACTGCCATAATTGGAGTGCTTTTTGATAGAAGCCGAGTGCTTTCTCCGTAGCTTGTGCCTGCTGCGAAGGTGGGAGGCTGGCGAATCCTTTTGCATCTGTCTGCTGTAGAGTCGACTCCATTGCCTCAAGGAAGGACATTACCTTGAGATGCGGCAAAATTTCGACCGGCTGAATATCTTTTGCATTTTTCAACTGGGCACGTATCTTGACTTCAGTGAACCTCTTCAAATGCAAAAGAGACACACCAGCATTATTCCCAATTGGATCGGTGGTGTGTGCTGGTTTTCGTTTAAGAAATGATTCTGCGATCGCTAAAACACGGTCAAACCGACTTAATTTCTCGTACACGAGTGCAAGCCCGAACGAGACTGCTGCTAATAAGTCGATATTAGTTTCTTTGGGCGAGAGATGCTCAAGAGCAGTGAGTGAAGCTTCGAATGCCTCCAAACACTCGGGGATAATCGAGTCGACCCCAATCGCAGTTGATGGAGGTTGCAGTGGCGACCCTGGGCTTGAGGTCGTTTCCACACCACCGGAATTTATATCGACGATCATCCGAAACAGGTGGAAATGATAGTTCCATAGGAACACAGTCGTATTCTCTATCACAAACGCCCATCCTATGTGTGTCGCCACTCCAAGCGCTGCAGTGAGCTCGCGAATGATTTCTTTCTTGATCGATGCCAACTCTGACTCGATCGTAGCTCGACGCTCATCCACTAAATTGACCTTTGTATCAATTACTTCACCATCATCAACATCACCGACTGACTGTACGCTATCGGTTACTTTATAGCCAATTTGAACGCCCAAGATGTGTGCATCCTTGTGCAAGGATACAATAGCAGCAATATCAGCTTCATCGTCGATCGATTTCAATTGTGATGGCTTGCGTTGCAAGCCTACATGGTGGTTCTTGACATCTTCTCGCTTTTTTGTCTCATTGACAAGTAACATATACCGATTTGCTCGGTCCATCATGTCATTTGCGAGAATTTCCACAAGTCTCAGACGCAAGTCAACTTCGAGAATGCGAATCCTTTTGTCAGAGAGGGCGCTTTCATCGCCGGACTGCGACTTCATGGGGTCGGCACTGAAGAATAGGCGAAGAGTTTCCTGTGTTACAGTACGTGCTGCCTGTGGATCTTGAAATTCATGCCACGCAAAAGCGCTCACAGCATTCATGTGTAGTAGAATATTGATCGAGCTATCGTTGGCCGTGCAAGGACCAATTATGCCTCCATCACTATCCTTTAAAATGTCAGCAATAATTACTAACGCCCGTTGCAGTTGTCGTTTTCTCTGTGCCACATCCTTCGCGTCCTTCATTTGCTCAACCGCTGCTGCCAACATGTCCTCCTTCGCGGAAGGATCCTCCAGCGATAGTTTAAGATCAAGCCGTTTTTTCAAGGGAAACAAATGAACGTCCAATGCTCGGCTCGTCCACTTAGACTCGTTTGCTGTCAATTCGTTCAGTGTTGTAGTGGAGTTTTCGCTTAATATCACTCCGTAATCAAGACCGAGAGCATTGTTCACGTTTGCCTGAGCTTTCGCCATGAAATCCGAGCATACCTCCATTTTTGCCACCTCCAATAAAATTCGAGCACGGAGGTTCAAGAGAAGGGAATGTAATTCCTCTAGTGAACTCGATACAACTGATAGCATACGCGAGAGCTGACCGCGGAGATTGGGCTGCAATAACGGGAGCGAGAGATTCCAGGCGTAGACACATATCGACTCGATCAAGTTGGGATCCTGGTGCCTCTTGCCAGCTAAAAGGGCTCGTTCAAGCGCCTTTATACCTTCCACTCGACGGGCTATAAGGCGTCCGGTACGTTGCTCCAAGGTCAGTTTACCTTGCTTAACAGTTGGTGGTGGTGCAAGTACCAGTAGGATCGCCTTTAGCACTTGATGTAGCACTCGGCACTTGGGTCCCATACTCTTTCCTTTGGTATCTAGCACGAAATCACAACGCAGCGCTAAGCGGTCTGCACTACTAAAAGCAGCGAGGATTCCGATTTCCACGATAATTTCGGCGTCGATCGCGCTGGCTGAATTTGCTTCAACTGTGCGTACAGAGTCCAGAAGTTCTTCCTCTGTGGTTGTCTCTGTAGAAAAGGATGGCATTCCTACTGTTTCCTGGAAGAGCTGAAGCAAGGCTACATCTTGCGCGTTCCCTGGTTCCCCTGATTTGATGGTTTGCAGCTTCACAAGTAGCATTGCGCGAGAGCTGGTGGCTGGTAAGGTCTTCTTCACGTTTGGAATAATCTTCTGGCATTCAGCATCTGCAAAAGAGCCCACATGGATCTGGATCCGCAATGCCTCTTCATACAATTGCTTCAAGGCGGTTGCGTCAGCTGTGGTAGTAGGATCCTTGAGAAGCGAGGAGAGTTGGACGTCAACAACATCATTGATGGATTTAGCTGCGGATGCAAATTGCTTTGCGTCGATCTGTGCATGAACCAGTGCAAGTTGAAGACGTGCGATCCACATCGTATCTCTCTCCTTGACAGATTTTAGTGCGTCCACGATGGCTATAAGTGATGGCGAGAGGAACTGAAATGTCGATGTTTTCATCAATTGCCTCGCAATGCGCCAGTAAATAACAGAGGCATTGTAGACAAGAAAATCATACTGTGGTCGATGACGAGGGTCCATAGAGATCGGGATCGGGACAAGTACGAAATGGATTGCGTTAAGCACTTTGCGCAGCTTCGTGGCACCGTAATCAGATTGTGCTTCCTGGGATGCGCACAGTGCTCGAACAAATTGAATGCGGCAGTAAAACTACACCACATAACAACACAGAAAAGTTTGAGATCTGTAATCACTGCAAGGTGGAACCCATGAATCCCTCGCCTAGGGCTGTTTACTGAATCTACCTGGTTAGGAAGCGAGAAATCGCTGAGGAACCACTTCACACATTTATTGGCTACATCAAAGTTCTCCTGGTGCACCGCCGCTTCGGCGAGCAGGACGAGCAGCTCTGGCAGATGCACATCAGTGCCAATCCCCATAGACGGCAATACCTGCTGGTCACGAACGCGGACAAGCCGCGCGTAAATCTCTTGAACGGGGACTCTGGAGTCATGGGGGATGGCTTCGTATGCGTCACCTTTCACCGTCACTTGCCCAGTGTTCACTGGAGACTCAGGCAGGTGGGCATACTCTAGCAACAAACGAAACTCTCGGTCAATCCCCATCGTCAAATTGGGCAATTCCACCCACAGTCCGTGAGTGTTATATGGGTGCCCTTTGCCGTTCTTGCGCTGCGCAGTGCATAATGTCCCTTCATAAAAGCGACTCATAATTCATGATGCGACTGGTCAAAACTATGTTGTTCGCCACAGTCACCGAACGAAATCTGCATTCTCCCAGTTCATGCCTCCATTCAACCAATGCTATTGTCAGTTTCTCTCTTGCAGACCTAGTCTTAATGTTTGTTCTTGCTTACTGTTTCTTCTTCGCCAGTCCCGACACAATGTCATCGATACGCAGCAGCATACACGCAGCCTCAACCGCCGTGTTGATGGACTGTGTCTTGACTTGGAACGGCTCCCAGACAGCAAGGTCCGTGGACTTGGTCACCTTGCCCGTTACGCCGTCAATGCCGTGCGCGTCCTCCGTCTCTGACTGCTTTGCCCGTAGAGCCGTCATTACACGAACCACGTCGGCGCCACAGTTCTGAAGCAACGTACGCGGAATCACCTCAAGCGCTTCAGCCACGGCGCGGAACGGGAACTGCTCCACACCTTCAATTTCTTCAGCGCGCTTCTTGAGCTCGTGGGCGATACGCATCTCGGTCGCACCACCGCCGGGGAGGAGGAGCGGCTCAAACACGACGTTGCGGGCCACCTGCATGGCATCTTGGAGGTTGCGCTCCACCTCGTTGAGCACATCTTTGCTGCCTCCACGGAGAAGAACAGTGCACGCACCCGGGTCCTTGCAGTCCTCGAAAAAGGCAAAGTACTCGTCGCCAATCTTGCGGACTTCAAAGAGACCACAATTGGTGCCAATATCCGATTCCTGGATCTCATCCGCACGGCTGACGATGGTCGCACCCGTGGCTCGCGCCAATCGGTTGTTATCCGTCTTGCGCAATCGGCGGAACGCCGTAATGTTGGCCTTCACAAAGTAATGCTGAGCAAGATCCGAGACGCCCTTCTCCGTGACCACAATGTCCGGCTTCATGGCAACGACCTGCGCACACAGATTTTCGATGTATTCCTCTTCCATGCGCAGCAGCGTGTTCCAGTCCTGGTCATTGGTGAGTTCCACGTTCGTCTGGCTTTCGCCCTTCTTGTACTCAAGCGGGCAGTCCAGGAGCAGTACACGCGGGTTCTCGATGCGGCGACGCATCTTAGAGTGGGTCACGTCCTTGTTGAACATCACGCCCTTAAGCACACGGCAGTCCTCCAGCTCACCGCCCGGGATCTTCTCCACCTTGGCATAGCGCTTCACATCCACTTCCTTCGTGCCAGTGGGCGACTCACGTACGACGGTCAAGACAGCATCCAGTGCTAAGTCGCTCACAAGGCTGTTGACACGCGGGGAGAACTTGGTGCCCACCGACGACTGGATGAGGTTGCGCATCTCGTCACGGTTCTGGATATCGATCGCACGCGCCATCTTCTTCGCGATTTCGAGCGACGCCGAGAGCGCGCGGTGGAACCCACGAATGATCACGGTCGGGTGCACTTGGTGCGACAGGAACGGCTCGGCCACCACCAGCAGTTCACCAGCTAAAACCATGCCACAGCAGGCACGATAAACAAGGCGGATCGGTCGGGAACAAGCACATGGTGAGCGATGTGCCTAGGATACGAGAACGCAATAGACGAGCACGTACCCAGAATGATCACGGAGGTGGTGCCGTCGCCGACCTCCTCGTCCTGGGCGCGACTCAACTCGATCATGCTCTTGGCCGCTGGGTGCGACACGTCCACTTCGCGCAGAATGGCGTTGCCGTCATTCGTCATGACGATCCCGCCCATAGGGTCCAGCAGCATTTTGAGCATCGACCGCGGGCCAAGCGTGGTGCGAACGATATCCGCCACTGTCTATTCGGTCAGAACGAGCCATTCCAATTGGATGATTCGCCTTCCAGTTAGTCGAATCCATTCAACAGTCATCTATCTATCCATCTCATTCACTC